>CM021103.1:320978154-321246034 GCA_007115665.2 Sequoiadendron giganteum
CATATTCAAGAAAGATAGGAAATATACCACAGAAGAATGGAAGAGGTAGAAGAGAGGGCTAACAAATAGGATTTAGGGGTTGTGGAAGAAAACAATAACAAAGAGGTTGAACACGCCATCGAGGATATTGTTGAGTGCGCCATTGTGGGTACTTCCGGAGAAGAAAGAGAAGAGTCTACCATTGTGGGTGTTATTGAAAAGGGTAGAGAAGAGATTTTGCACTTAGGTTCTCGCATAAACACAATAAATCAAATTATTAAAAATATAGAAGGAGAAATTGAAGATTATGGAAATTCCAGAAAATAAGTAGAACAAGCAGTAATAAGAATTATGACACCTCCTATAAATAAGACACCAATGGTACATCTGGAATGGATAAATATCCAACTAAAGATAAATAAAGATTGGTTACCACTAGAAACTCCAGTACAAAAACTCTAAAAAATAACATTTGATGGTGATTACCTAGATAAATTAGTAACTAGAAGTTTATTGAAGATAAGAAGTGAAGATGCAATAACAAATAAGTAGAATTATATAAATTTAACACCCTATAACAAAACATCATGATCAATTAACCAAATGACCCTAACTAATAAACGGATATCTCCAAGAATGAAAAGAAAATTTGAACAAGCACAACCCTCGAACTAGGAATCACCCTCAATGTCGATAAAATCAAGAAGTATTTCTACGAAGGAAGTAGAAAAACAAAACACAAGGGGACAACAAGGAGATGACGACAATATAGATATATTGGGTGGATATGACTTTGATATAGGATATACAGATAGTGACTCGGAAGAAGAACCAACCATGAACACCACCATGAAATTTCCCATGTTTAGACAAGACACGACTGAAGCAACCAAACATGTATTTATAGTGGAGTCTTCGTGGTAAAAATAACATATAACTAGAGATGACACAAAACTATTTGACTTTGTTGGATCACTTCATGGAGAAACGTTAAGGTGGTATCAAAAAAGCTATCCTAACCATAATAATGACTAGGAAATAGTTGTTTAATATATGTTGTCATTGATGTCAAAGGTGTAATGTCAAATGTATTTGCCAAAGGGTCAACAAATCAGTGAGAATTAAATGTAATTACTTATTTCATGTCATGTGTTTGAAATCAGGAAGTATTGTGACAAGCGATGTGATCGATTGCAGAATGTTAATGTTATCATTACTAGAAAAAGGCAACCTGTGAAGATTTGTTGTAGTATTCTTGAAATATCATCTTGTATCTATTTCAGTCGTTGGAAGTAGTTTGGATGTGTTTGCAATTTAATATTTTTTTATTTTCTACTCATGCATTATATTAAACTATCATTATACTTGGCTTCACATTCTACCGCACTTGAATGTTATGACATGTAGTTTGGACCTAAAGTAAGGCTACTCATAATGTATCAAATTTCAAAGTTTCAGAGGTTGAGCTTCAACAAAAAGAAAGATAGAAGTGACAGAGTATAATCTATGTATATTGATTGACTATGAATAATGGACTTGAGTGTTTGCACCAGCGAAGGGAAGTGGTGTTAGTTGCAAGAAGCGCATGAAGATAAAATAGGACCAACTTAATACTTTGGAAGGAAGAGCATAATGTATTTGATTTACAACCAAGCCGACTACATGTTTCATATCAATTTGAATTAAGGTCTATCCTTGGCCAACATGGCTAATTGTGGATGGTGTTAAATAGTTATAGGTTGACATCAAATATTGTTAATATGTTGAAATACATATCTATTGTAAATCATTTGTGTCTCCAAAGAGACATGTGTATGTATGTGAGTAATTTTACATGAATGGATATATAAAATAATGTGTGAGTAGAAGGAAGAAGTTAGGGATGTTGAGCAAAATTGAGATATCATAAGAGAGTTTGTTCGACTATTGATGCAAGACATTACTTATATTCTTTGTAATGTTGATTTGAGTTGGTGATCAGTGGCTGTGTTATAGGGGATTGGTGTCTTTTGTGGGTTGGGGCATGCATTTGTAGAGATTGGTGTCTTTCATTAAGGTTGTAACTCATGCGGGTTGGTGCCTACAAAATCACTGTAAGTTCTATATTATCTTTGTGAGGCTAGATTTGGATAGTAGCTCCAAGCAACTCTTCTCATCATGGTTTTTCCCATTCTAGGTTTCCATGTATATCTAGTGTTCTTTACGTGAATGTGTGCATCTGTGTTGCTTAATTGTTAAGGAAATCAATACCTATCACTTTGATGTTTTGGGATTCATGTTAAGAGAAGTTACTAATGGTAATTAATTTTGAATTCAAGAATTTTTGCATATATTGATTCACCCCCCCTCTTAGTATATTATGTGCCCTTCAATTGTTATCAAAGCTAATTTCTTTGGAAGAAGCTTAAAAACTTGAGGTAGATTCAAGATGGCACACTCAGTGGATCAAGAAGATTTGTCTTCAAATAAAGCACCACTTTTTGATGGATCCAATTATGCCTTTTGGAGTGTAATAATGGAAGCATTTTTTATGGCCTTAGGGTTTGTGGTTCGACAATTAGTTGTGGATGGATATGAAATCCCTAATAGTCCCACAAGAGATTGGGGCAAAAAGAAGTCTTGTGAGAATAATTACAATGCCAGAAATGTCATTTTATGTGGTTTATCTAACTCTGGGTTTGTGAATATTATGCATTAAAAAACAAAAAAAGAAGTATGCGTTAAGTTACACAACATCCATGAAGGTGATAACAAGGTCAAACAAGCAAATCTTCAGACCTATTGAGGTCAATTTGAAATTTTGCAAATGAAGGAAGAGGAAAACATTGTTACATTCTTGCTTGGAGTTGATGAGGTTGTCAACTCTATCAAAGGTATTGATGAAGAGATGAGAGAAGGTATGATTATGAAAAAGGTACTCATATTCCTTCCCCAATATTTTGATGCCAAAGTTTCTACAATTGAAGAAGCTAAATATTTTAATACTCTAACTATGGATGAGTTACATGAAATTTTGACTACCTATGAGATAAGGATTGATAGTGACAAATCTGTAAGGAATGAGGTGGCTTTCAAAGTATCCAAAAATTAAGATGATCCTAATTTGAAAGATGGGTCAAATCCAAAGGAAGCAAACTTTGTCAAAAGTTTACAGAGGGGTTCTGAAAATTATAAATGTAAGTTGCCTTATAAAAGAGAATGGTTCCAGAAGTTCAAAATCTAAACAAGTTGTGGAAACCAAGTAGAGAAAGTTGGTGGATGAAGGATTTACTCAAGTACACAGAAAAAAAAAAAATAGAAGATAGGCTTCAAGAAGACAAGGACATAATACCAGGTTCAATCACTCTCTTTTTGGTTACTGTTTTAATTGCAATCAATTTGGTCACAAAGCTATGAATTGTAAAAAGGTACTAGGAAAGTAAATTTGCTAGAACAAATGTGTTTACACCATTGTTTGACTTTAATATTATTTTTCATAAGTGTAATGATTTTGGGCACATAGCTAGAAATTTTAGAAGAAATTTTATGAGTCCTCCTATGCCAGATACAAAATGAAATAAAACATCAAGTCAGAGCAGTGAAACTGAAAGGGTTTGGAAGAAGAAACCAGAGGGACAAAGATCAAAGAAATCTATGGTGGATCTAACTACATTACATGCTTAGAAAGATAAGAATTTATGGATCATTGGTAGTGGATGTTCAATTCATATGACTAGAGACGAGCGATTTCATGCAATTCAAGAAGTTTGATGGAGGAGTTGTAATTCTTGGTAACAACTCAATTGCTAAGATTACTGGTAACCGCACCTTGATTCTTGATGGTGGAAAGATAAAAACTTATGATATCTTGTATGTAGAAGGGTTGAAGCATAATATTATGAGTGTAAGTCAAATGTGTGATAAAGGCTATCATCTCTCATTCAATGATAAAGGTTGTGATATTAGAAATACTAATACCAATGAGTTAGTTGTGGAAGGAAGAAGGATTGAGAGTGATGTGTATCATTTCAATGAGGTTAATAAACAAAACTGTTTTTCCATAGAAATAGAAGAGAGTTGACTCTGGCATAGAAGGTTGAGACAAAAAATTTGATTATCTTGTGTGGATTAGCTTAAAGGTAATGGCAAGGGATATGTCAATGATTAAGAAGCACCCATCTACTAGTTACAAACCATGTCATGAGGGAAAGTAGACAAAGACCAGATTTCCTACTAAGGAATATTCTACAACAAAGCCATTGGATTTGATTCATACAAGTCTATGTGAACCAATGAGGACAAAGAGCATTCAAGGTGATATTATTTTATGATGCTTATTGATGGTTATTTTAGAATGAATTGGATTACTTTTATGAAAGAGAAATTAAAAGCTTTTGTGAAGTTTGAAGTATTTAAGGAAATGTTTGAAAATGAAACTAGAAGAACAATCAAGTGTTTAGGATTAGACAAAGGTGGAGAGTTCACTTCTGATAAATATGATGAATTTTGTGAGATACGTGGGATCCAGAGATAATTTTCTACTCCTAGAACTCCTCGGCAAAATGGAGTTGCTGAGAGGAAGAACTGGACTATACAAGAGGTGGCTAGAATAATGTTGAGTAAAGAAAAATTATCAGATGTGTATAAATTAGAGAGGCAGTTCAAACAATAATTTACATCTTGAACAAAGCATAAATTAGGCCAAAGACTACCAAGAAACCATATTAATTATAGAAAGAAAGACTGGATTTAGTCAGGAATCTCATAATATTTGGAAGAAAATGCTATATTAAAAGGGATGAAAAAAAATTGGGTGAGTTTGATTTTAGATCTGATGAAGGTATTTTTCTTGGATATTCTATGATAAGTAAGGCATATAGATATTTTTGATTATATAAGCAGCATTTACAAGGTACTGTACCCTTTACACAGAGAGCCCTTAGGGCTAAAAAGGAAGCTAGTTCAAAACATTATCAAAAAGTCTATAATCAAAAACAACAAAAACATGACACAAACACAACACATTAACAATAGAACTCCAACACCACCCAGACCTGAACACTAAATGTCTACATTTTCCCATTTATGAACCAAGAGGTTTAGAACATTGTCCCTGATCTAGATGGGACCTTCCCCAGTAGTATTCTTATTTGCTTCCTCCTTGATGACATCATATAGAGTGACATCAGATATGTGAATCATTTTGGTAGTGAATCGGGCTAGACAATTGAATTTCCACTCCAATTTAGTAACCCGTTCTTGTAGCACATTGAGGTCCTTGTTCTTGCCCTTCCTGCTCCAAGTCTCCTCTTCCTCACTAGCTCTAGAATTAGAGGAGTGAGTGGATTTATCCTTAAGCATTGGATTCATGCTAGAGAAATCACTAGGGCCCTCCACAAACCCTTCTTCCATCTCCTCAATAGTGTCTTTTTTGCCTTCAGTCTTGTCGCCCGTTTGCTCCGAATCACTAGAAATCTCATCCACTGGGGCACCTTTTATGTTCTTCGCCAGTCTATGGGACCTCCTCACACTAGTTCGTTCCATCCCCACCTCAAAGCTTATAGTTACCATGGTGTCACCCTTAGAGTCTTTTTCCTCGGTGCTTCTCCCTTCGTTGTCAATGGTTGATAAGTCCACCTAGCCCAAAGACACGTTTTCCCCTTCTTCTTAGTAGTGGGTATGTTGTCCATCTTGATGGGTTTATTTTTTATCTCACATAACCCAGTTGCCGCTTTAGACTGGGCCAACCTAGTCGCACCTTTGTTCTTTTTAGATGCGGGTTTAGGCTTAGGTTTCGTAATGGGTTCAATTTCAAGTATGGGGGTTTTCCTCTTTGAACCCTTTGAAGCAGCGGAGGAAGGATTAACGGGGGTAGCATCAAGGGGTTCCAATTCCTCAACACACACAATAGAGATAGGTTTGGGTGGGCACAAGGCCAAATGAAATTAATAGAGCCTAAAGATCAGGCCTTGATGCAATGGTAAGGGGGGTAGATCATATGAGTTGAGAGAAACAACCTTAAGGGAGTCTTTAACCAAATTTTCCAAAGAAGTGAGCAAAAAAATGGAAAGCTAAGGGTCATCTTCTGTTGAAGGTGGTTTAATAGTGGAAAATGGTAAAAATAATACACCTTGAAATGACCTTCTAAAGTAACATATTTCATAATAGCAAGACACACCTTGTCCTAGGGTTTTGACAACACCTCATGGTCAAATCCAGACTGCTTTCTAACCGGCTCCTTGTCATCCTTGAAGAAGGCGTTAAGACACTTCAAGTCTTGTACTTTGGTATTTTTTTGTATTTCTCTCCATCATAGGAGAGGCTCGTTGCCTTGCCAATTACCTCCTCATTCACCTCAAAGGCGATGCCACCCATGGTGACCCACTTATCCGTCTGAACCAACAAACTAGGATGAAAACCTCTCATTGTGGCCCACAAGATTCTCTAAAAGCAACGCTAGAACACATTTTTAACAAATATGCCAAGCAATGGGGTCCCTATGAAACTCCTTGCAATTACCAGGCTTGATTCTCACTCTATCACCTCCCATTGTGACCCACAACACACAACAACAAGCCCAAAGAAACAAAGTTAGCCAAAAAAATGACTACCCGACGATGAATTTTCCCTTTTTTAAAACTATCATTACTCTGCCATCCAAGATAGTAAGGAGTAATGAAAGAAAATTGATGTTTACATGCATTAGCAATCATTCACAATGATGCCAGCTCCACAAGGCTATGATTATCACCAAAGAACCATAGGATAAGCCATTTGTAAATTAAATCTGGATAATTAATATCTGTTATGCCAAAGGTCATTTTGAAGTTACACATTTCCCTAGGCCAATTGGCCATGGGGGGAGATTTAAAAAATTTAAGTACACCTCAAAGGATCTTATGCAAATCATAAGATAGCTTAAATTGGAATTATTAAATAGACTGGAAATGAACATCATATTATGTACACATCCCAAGAGATTTGATAAGATGTGTAGTACAATTGAAAAGACATCTTGTAAAAGCCGAGGAATGGCACATAAAGTTTTGGGCGAAACCCTTTCAGTTGAAACATCAATTTTTCCCTTTGTCACTTTAAAATACAACTCAATTTGTATGTAAGTTTTGGACTAAAAAGGGTTTTGGGCGAAACCCTTTGACCTGAAACTATCTATGTGGCATCCTTATTGGCAACCACCTCATCTTTTTTCAAAAATTTCTAAAACTTTCCAATTAAACATGCTATTTCTTTAATCAGAATGACTTTTTTCAAAAAACTAAAACTACCCTTTTGTAGAGCTCGAAGTGAAGAATCCAAATATATAATTTCTTTGATATTTTGATTAGTTTTGATATATATATTTTTAAATAATGCAAGTTGGTTGTTGAAATAAAAATGAGGTTGATTAGAAATTAAAAAATATTAAAACATATTTAAATATATATATATATGGTACACTAGAGGAGAGAATCTTCTCCAAAAAGGTATAATTTGTTTTTGAAAAGGATAAAAAAATAGACAATAGTTGATGTCAAATGAAAACTATCAAATTCTGGTACGTTTGACTTTAACATGTTATTACGAGGAAAATATACATCATTTTTTTTCCCATGCACTAGATATTGAAGTTGTTTAAAAGTTTTTTTTTTTTTTTTGTTGATGTCAACTCATCATCATTGTTTTCTTGAAATTTTTAACATTTCAAAACCTGCTCTTAAATTTTAAAAAAATCAAAACATTTTTAATTTTTTTTGAAAAATTACAAGAATAAACTTTATCAAGAGTTCTACATTTCATTAGTTTACAATATTTTGAAATTCAAAACATAAAGGCCACTTTTATGTGGTCAAATTTGAGAATTTTTGTTTGTATTAGTTGATTCCTTTATAAAAGTGTGACCCAGGTTTGTACGTTTACTCAATAACATTATTTGATTAATGGGTACTTCTTAGCCTCTAGCCATTTGTTAATAAGTATAAAATACAAGCATAGGTTGATTAGGTATAACATTAAATATCCTTGAGCCATTTACTAAAAATAGTCACCCAGTGTTTAACAATTATGTGAATTAAAGATTGTATGGATTGTAAGTTGAATTGGAGAGAAATTGGATATGCCCTTGACAAAAAAATTAAGTCCTACAAGAGTAGAAATATACTAGCCATATGGAAAACAACTGAAGCAGATAGACAATGGTCAAAAGATATGTTGGTAGGAGCTTTAGATAATTCTAAACTATCCTCAAGCCTATATATGGAAAATTATATTATAAAATAATTCACAATGGAAAACATGTAATAAAATAGGGAGGATGAACTAAACCAATGCGATAATTTATTTCAAAGTGAGGGTAGATTTGCTTATCAACAAGAGATCATCTTCTAAGTACTCATAATTAGCAAGCAAGAATGAATTGATATGAAATGAAGCATCAGTAGAATTGTTAGACTCATCTTGCAATAAGTCCTCACTAAGAGCACACATTACACCATGTACTATGGGAAAAATAAACAAACTTTGAGTCACACAATAATCAACAAGGATGTTGAGGAACAATCTTCATAAATGACAATATTGTCATGTATGGGAAAAGTTTGCTCGCACTAAGCACTATCTCTAGCCTCCTTGTAAGATGACACGTCAAGAGAATATTAATTGAATGATACGATGGTGGGGATAGCAACACAAGGATGAAAATGTCACATTTGTAGCTATTACACCCCGTCTCTTAGTTACCGAGTTACTCTTACCTTGTAAGTAAATATGATGATAAATGTTTATCAAAACTTTAATATATATTTGATAGGTGAATGAAATACTGAATATGCATTAAGATGTTATTGCTTTTGAAGGAATGATTATGTTTTATATATTGATGGAAATTCTGATGAATGTATATGAATTGCAATATGATTACTTTAATGATTAGATGATGCAAATGATTTATGACACTAATGGATTTTATATGAATGGATAACTACCTATGTGAATGAATTATGGAATACTTTTATTACAATATAATATGTCAATGAATTTGATCCATTTAAAACATTATTCAGAAGGAAGAATTGAATTCCTATAAGTTGGGATAAGCTAGGGAATAGGAAAGGCCTTAGATCGGAAAGGTTGTCAAAATGGAATAAGAGATCCTTGAATGATCAAGCAAAACCTGTTGATGCAAAGCTTGAGTTGTGAAGTAGTACTACTATGCTTAAGGTAAACGGTTGTGTCAGTGATGGAGAGTCTCGGATTCTGAATTGTCTGATGGTGTAAAGACCAAAGGAAAGGATGGGACCCATGGTGTATTGTACAATACACTAATATTTCGTTTCTATTTGGGTTACACTAAGGATGATTGTATTATCCAATGAGAACGCGTTCTCTAGTCACTAGGGTATAGGTCTCATATAGGATATGGTCACTATTGTACTTATGAAGCACAAAGGAGTTAATATAATTATGATGTATAGCTATTTAAAGGGAAGGTGTGTGTGAAGCACACACGTAATTCCCATATGTTAGCATAGTCACTTAGTGCAAGGTCTAGGAGGGACGAGATTGCAAGGGGTCGTGCTATAAGGGAAGATTAGTTGGAAATATACTTATTTCCTGCATGATTTGGAAAATGGAAAGTAAAACCTCTATTTGACTCTATCTATATGTTTAGTGATTTAAATCATTGGGGATGATTATTCTCAAGGGGGGAAGTATGTTGCACCCCATCTCTTAGTTACTGAGTTACTTTTACCTTGTGAGTAAATATGATGATAAATATTTATCAGAACTTTAATATATATTTGATAGGTGAATGAAATATTCAAATATGCATTAAGATGTTATTACTTTTGAAGGAATGATTATGTTTTATATATTGATGGAAATTGTGATGAATTTATATGAATTGAAATATGATTACTTTAATGCTTAGATGATGCAAATGATTTATGACGCTAATGGATTTTATGTGAGTGACTAACTACCTATGTGTTGTACTAACCTGAATGCAGGAACATATTCAAACCTGCAAACATGTAAAATTGACCTAACACCTAGCATACATACTAAATGATATTTTCACATCATCGACATCATTATCATTGAATATCACAACATTTCACAGAATCGAAAAACCCTAATTTCCCTTATTAATTGAATAATACATGTATTATTCAATTAATTCAACTTTTCATCATTTTTTACTAAATTAAATAAATTCCATTTATTTAATAAAGTCCAAAAGCCCTATTTCTACTATTAATTTAATAAAATGACATTATTTAATTAATTCATGTTTTAAAAAATTTCGACCAATTAAATAAATTACATTTATTTAATAAAGTCCTAATGTTTAACTTTATTTCATCCTGATTAGTTAAATAACACCAATTATTTAATTACGTCGCTAATTCACTTTATTCTCCTAAGTTGATTGAATTATTAAAATCATAATAATTTAATTAACTCAATTTCCCTCCAAATTTGAAACTATTCAAAATATTATAAAAAATCAAATCAAACTAATGCAACTTTGTTTGCAAAAGTCAAACTTGATTTGCACGTTCAACTCCAAAAAGGAATTAATTAATCATTCTCAACCACTTTCCTGATTGAGAAATTTATGAATCACTAATTGCTCAATCTATTTCCTGACTAATCAATCCAATTCCTAACTGATCAATCCAATTCTTGACTGATCAATCTAATCCCTAACTAATCAATCTATATCCCTTATTGATCAATTTATTCCTCAATCACACTAATTACGTAATCTATTTGCACAGATTATTCCCATCTAAATCCTCTCAACAACTTTCAACCATCAATCAAGATATTCCACTACACGATCTTGATCATCCATTTTAAATCACAAATTCTATATAACAAACCTCTTTCCTCACAAAAAAGATCGAAGAATCAACCTATTTTGCACAATGAAGTACTATCGAGATTTGAATCACCATTAACAAACCTTCAACCAATATCTTTGATCAACACACACGTTCTTCAAGCTCTCACGATGCAACAATGGAGGCTTCACAGTGATATGAACAACCCAACGTCTTGAGAATACACTTTGACATGAGATGGTAAGATTGTATTGTTTTGAGTTCATGTTTATTGTCTTCTTTCAATAACATTCTTGAATATATCAGCTTTATAGTTTCATTTCGTGAGTGAAGGAATAGATCTAGATTATTGTTTTTTATTAGATTAGTTTCTATTTCATTGAAATTATCTTGTTCACACTCAGATTTTCCCCCTCACACAGAACCTCCAGAAGAGAGGGGAAGTATCACTCAAGAGAGGAGCTTGGTCTGGTAACTCTTAATGAGCCTAACTGAGCATTCACACACTCACACCATAGTATTATCTAGTCGAGTCGGGATAGTCATGAAATGGTAAGAAATCTTTAGTCTTGGTTTGGAAACATTTTGTGTAGGTTGTGGTTTTAGTTTGTGAATGTTCTTGATTAGGGTTACGTGATCGAGTCTCTATATCGAGTGAATATTTCTTCTTTATATATTCATATTTGTATATGTTAATCGATGAAATATATACACTTCGTGTACAATACGTTGATCGATGAGAATGTGATTATATGTGTTTAAATATAAATATCAAGGTAACAATATATATATATATATATATAATATGTGTGTATATATATATATTAATATATGTGTGTGTATGAAGTTACATTAATGAAAAGTACATACATATACATATATATTAATATATGTATATATATAGTTGTTATTGAGATATGCGTAAATATATATATATATATATATATATATATATATAATGATAAATGTTTGAAATAAGATAAGCACATATAGACTAAGTTATGTTGGAAGCAGAAAGTTGAGTATTGGGTTTAAATACATAGAAAGTAATATAGAATGAAGCATGTATGTGTTGGCCTCCTACAGTGATTTAACAACTAAGCCCTTACACCCGTGATTCAGAGATTGGACATCTAATCTGAATAGTTATTTCAATCATCATGAAGGTGCATTTAACTTTTCAACCTAGGGACGTGAACTTGAAATGGGTCAACACAGTATGTCCACTAGGAATCCAAAGTAGCCATATTCATCCTACAACGAAGAAAGACACAATGATGGAAGTAAATTGCTTGGAAGGAAATAACATAAGTGTCGAGCATCAACCAACAACTATACTAAGCTTAAATGTATGACAAAAATGAAAATTTGAGCGAACAACAAGAAACTACTCTGTCTGCAGGAACAGTCACATAATGGAATTCTAGTGGCTGTAGGAACAAACAGTGTCAGATTCTTAACTAATTACTAAACAAAAAATAACTAACTAACCTAAGGGATGGAATACTCACTAAGTGGGCCTCCTTGGATGAGTATCCCCTAAGACAAATGTAAACTTAGATACACAAACTTATAACTTCATTTCATTCATTGGAAAACATGAGTACAATCAAGCAACATTGTTGTATTACTGAAAAACTAAGAGTGCGAGTACATCATCAGATTGAGCAACCTCTAGAGAAGGAGCATCTGAGTCTTATTTATACAAGCTACTACTAAGCACCTAGCAAGGTGGTCAACTCCGTCATAACAGGAGGATGCCACATTAGGGAAAGCATAAAAAATGAAGAGGCGGTTACACATGCGTGGAATCTGGTTAGGCATGTTTACCTCAACATAGATCTAGCACAAACAGTAATGCGTATATTTGTTGAACAACAATTAAGACCATTACAAGGTGATTACAACTTCGATTTGAATGAGGAATCTTTCTGCCGTCAAGAGCCTTCCTTCATTGAATTTCCACCTTGTTGATCGGTATAGTGGATGAATAGCTGGTGAAATCTTCCTTAATTGCAAGCCTCTAATTATATCTACATGACAATATTAGTATGCACAACAACTGCATATTCATAAATATCTCAAAGCAACATTCATTAATCACATGGGAAATTAACACAAATGGTTCATATAGCATGTCAACATCATTTAAAAGTTATGAAAATAAACTCATGTCCAAAGTCTATGGTTTTAAGAAAATATCATAAAAAGGTCAACGTCCAAGCATCAAAGGCTATGACAACTACAAAAAATGGATAAAAAACTCTATCAATAATTGGACCATAAACTAGACTCATGACTCCCCCCAACCTAAGGTTTTGTTGGTCCTCCAACAAAGGAAGAGTTGTGCTTTTGCTTGGTCAATGCCCTAAAATTTGCAACCGCTAGCTGTCTTACATCTGTTTATGTTGTGTCTAAATTATGATCCCAATAGAACCCTTGTTGTCTATCTAACTTACTCCATCTTTGTCTCTTTGCAGCTATGTCATATCGGTAGTACCTAAAGTTTGGCACAGGCCACAACAAGATAGGTGGCTGAAAAGTTTGTGGAAGCCAAAATTGTCCCTTTGTCCTCTCAATCTGTATATATCTATCAACTCTCTTAAGTGTTGCAGCATAGTTCTGCATGGAATGAGGCTCAACTTGTTTCAAATCATCAGTTAGGATGTTCAACCTTTGTGACAGGTATCCCATTACAGATTCCCCTATGGTTTTTGCTACCTTCTCATATTCTTTATAAAATACTTCTCTCTTAGACAAGAACTCATTGTCATAGCTTGGTCGGTAAAGAATTATGTGCCAATCCTTGAAAATGTCTCCTGGATTTCTAGATTTATCCCTCATGGGAAAGGGAGTGTTGGGTTCAATTTGTCTATAGGTCCTGAACTATTTTCCCCAGCTAACTTTGTTTTGTATCCAAGACATAAATGCCCTTAATTGGACATCTCCAACATACAATAGTGGATTCCAATCATGGTCTTGGGTCACAACATAATTATGTAAAAAAAATTCTTCATTTCAGGAGAAGCAATCCGATAAGCATTGAGAAATTCAATAGGGGTCTCAATGGAAGGATTCAAACCTGAAACAATCCTTGCTAGCCTAAAATAAATATGCTTCTCCTTCAAATACAGAGCATAGACCTTTGGAGGAGTCTTGCACTCTAAGATCTGAGGTACTAAGGTTGCCATGTCATCCACCTTTTTCTTTAAAGCAGCAATTTATTCATTCTTATCCTCAATCTCTTCATCTCTCTTTTGAATTTCCCTCTTTAGCCCGTGTTTCTCTGCTTTCCATTCTTCTTCCCTCCTTTGCATTTCTTTCCATAAGTTCATGGCTACCCTGTGCATTGAAGAATTAGAGGGCCTATGTATTCCAACCAAAAAACATTCTAACACTTTTGCTTGCTCTACATAGGGTACCAACTGCAGGGCCTCTATTTGCTCAACCAATTTCGGTTGTAGGGGTGATGACTGTTCTCCCAGTTCTAGTTACAGGGCCTCAAGTTCTTGTTCTTTCTCATGTTGCAGGAACTCTTGCTTCTTCTCTTGTTGTAGGAGCTCTAGCTTCTTCTCTTGTTGCAGGAGCTCTAGCTTCTGCTCTTGTTGCAAGAGCTCTTGATTTTCCTCATACACTTGTATTTCAACTTGTTCTACAATGTCAGCAAGATTCGCCAGCGTTATGCTTGTTGCTTCCTCAAATGCTCCCTTTTCCTTGACATTCACCTGCTCTAGTGGAGCTTTTGTATCCTCCCGTGATGTTTCTCTAGGTTTAGGACTTCCCTCAAGAGATACACCAAAGGCCAACCCAGTTGGTCTTGATTTTTTAGGAGGATTTCTATGCTTTTATTTTGCTTCAAGAAGAAGAGTGTCAACCTTCCGTTTCTTCTAGTTTGGCACTTCTTTTTCTACCATTTTCCTCTTAGCTTTTCCCTTTCTTATTTATGCCTTCTTCTTTTGTGCCCTAGTTCTCATTAGGGTGCCAAGAGGGACATCATCATCATAATATGGAGAGTAACTTCCTTTTTTTTGAATGTTCAGCCTTAGAAGAACTAATTTCTATGGTTTGCTCAATTGCAGAAGGGTTTACACTAGGGATCATGCCAGAAGTTGAGGCTCTAGGAGTGACTCGAACATTGCTCACTCTCCTACTAATCCTACGAGATTGAGGCAAAACCCTAGGTCGCAAATGCTTTGGTCTAATTTGATCAATATTCAAGAATTCTTCCCAAGATATAGCAGACACATCATGTAGAGACTTCTCAATTAATAATTTGATTAGACAATGGTAGGAAATATAATTATCCCTACCTTTTTGGGTCTCAGTTGCCATGATTGAAAGAAGGTGGTATAACACATTTCACACATTCATTCTTCTCTCATGCCTCATGTGGTTCAGGAGTTTGAAATGCACAAAATGTAGATTCAACTGATGACCTTCACAGGTAATATACTTCACAACATAAACAACTACCTGCTTCCATGGCTCGGGCAAAGAAATTCTATTCGCACCTTGTTTGTCCACACTCAATGGAGGGTCGCCAGGTTTTGTAAATTTGGCCCTAGCTGACCTAACATTTTTGGTAGTAGGGTAATTTTCACCATCATTAGACAACCCTGTTACTTCTGCAATCCTCACTTCAGTGGCTATGACCTCCAACCACTTTACTGTGGCCTTTCCTTTAGACAACGTCTAGGCAAATTCCAATGCAACATCTTCATCAAAACCATTCAACTTTAAGAAATAATCTATCCATCCACAATTTCTAAACTCGATCAGGCAAGGTGCATCCTGTAGTAATACATCATGAACTGTGGGTTTATTTTGAATTAACCCACCTCCCATTATTTGTAATCAAACAATCATTGTGCAAAGCTTTCCTTCTTGCATTCTTCATTTGAAAACCAAAACTTCTCCTTCCTACAACGCTGCCAAATTTCCAATGTCCGTATCGGTTGAATTTTACCTTTTGGCCTAAGATTATGACAAGATCAATAAAGACAGTAAAGGAGTAATAAATGAAGGCTATGATTAATAAGAACGGTGGCAGTTGATGTCATTTCACACATACAAGCTATCATCTCACTCATAATTCAAATCGACTCAATCATTTAAACTTTGCTTATGTGAACCAGTATGGACAAACATGCAGACATGGTATTTGCACTCCCCCCCCAACCTAAATTTGCACATGTGTCCTCACATGCGAGGTGGAATGACGATTTGACAGGGGCAAAGAATAAATACATGCTATGGAAAACATCCATATTAATTTACAACAATTAAATGAATGCACTAAAAGACAATTAAGATATAACAATTGATGCGCACGTACCTGAATTCATGGAAGATTTATTGCAAAGATTATGGAGAAAGTACTGGTCACTTTTCAAGAAATTGGTTAACCAATTAATGAAAGTGGAATGTGTTGGCATTTCAAATCGCACCTCTGGAATGCATTTTGGAAACGTACAACTATGTGTAGTAAAACCGCTCTTCAAATTAGGAGGGGAAGCTCCCTCTTTTGCTGAGTTGCATAAAGTAAGTAAACTAAAACTAATTTTTGCCTATCTTTTTGATTCAGCTACGAGAACACAAGGTTATAGAGCTCTAGATGTTGCAGCTGAGGTTTTCCCTTTGATGAAACTTGACAACTACAACTTAACTTACGCTAAAACTGTAGACACCGAAAATTGGTCTAGGCCTGCGAGTACACATTCGACATAATTTTCTATTATCCATGGTCATGATTAAATAATTTATTATTTAATTACCCTTTTCTAACACATATTCTGTCTATTAATTAAATACCCCTTTTAATTGATTCACTAATTCGTTAATTCATTTATTCAACTTGATTAATTAAATAAATCATATTTGTTTAATTATGTCGCTAACTAATTAATTCCTCCTTCTCAATTAAATAATGTATTATTTAATTAAACCCCCTTTATCTATAAATTAAATATTTATTATTTAATTACCCCCTTTTGTCCTATTTTCAACTATAATTAAATATCTTTATTTAATTATTCAATTTAACCCTCTTTATCTATAATTAAATATTTATTATTTAATTATTCAATTCCACCTTTACAACAGTCAAATTAAATAAATTATCTTTATTTATTTAATTAAATTCATTTCATTTTCGAATGTTGAATTAAATTAACATTTAATTCGTATTTAAATTATTTATGTCATATTCTTCTATCATTCAGTTATCTAAGTTATTCACTCACCTTCTAACTCGAGATCTATTTTTAGTTCTCTAGTTATCTCTGGATTCAACACTTGTTTGTCTCTACGAGAGGACTCTCTGTCACAACTAGTCAGTTAACGAGTTCTAACTCATGTGCATGAATGCGTCTATTAATTAAATATCTTAATTTAATTATGCATTCAAATTCTTCATCTTCGAGTTCTAACTTTGTCATTGACATTCAAAGTCTATTTCTTCTATTTTCGAAGACTCTTAACTGAAGATTAAGATTTTGAACTCTTGTTCTTCCTATTTTCGAACAGTCTTGACACAAGATTAAGTTCTCGTTCCAACTTAGTCTTTATCTTGCAATCTTTTCTGACTCATGTTCTAACTCACATTCTATCTGAGACATAACTCACATTGCATGACATTCATAAATCTCATTCGTCGATCTCTCTTTCAATCTGAGTCGATCGTTCGAAAACCCAAAATCTATAAAATGGTCTATCATTATCATTATTCCTCCTCCTGATATCATACACTTTTGAGAAGAAACTTATCTTCGATATTTTGCTTAGACATTCGACAAGGTTATGCTTGCATCAAAACACAAAAATCTGAGGGCAAGAATACTGAAATAGCAAAATGGAGAAGAGCAATCGAGATAATTCGAAGGAGTGAATACATATTTAGTGAGAGCTTTCCAATTCATTTGTTTAGTTTATTATGTTTACTTATTCATTCTTTGTTGTTTAATTTAGATTAATATTATTTAGATTAGGATTGACATCGTTTATTCTAGCTGCAGATCTTATTCCAGATTTTAATTCTACATTACAAAAATGTTTCTATCCTCTCAAGTAAATGCAGAGAAAAAGAGTTTAGAAATGGACGAGGTTGATTTTCTAACAAAGATACTTGAATAAACTTTCCTCAACATACATCTACCAAATTTCAATGCAGGCTAAAAAAGGAGATCATAAAAGTATTACACAAATAATGGAAATATGAGACTTTATTTCAAGGGCAGCAAATCAAGCTTCAAGATTTTATTTCCTCACACTTCTAGCACAAAACAATAAACAAAAATCTGAGATATTTATATCAAGGCAGCAAAGCACGCTCAGGATTTTATTTTCTCAAACTTCTGACACAAGGATTACAATTCTGAGACAACAAGTTGCAACAAAATTATTGCAACATGCGATCAACCAAATTACAATTGACACATAACACATGCACTAAACAAGGATTTGCAGCTAAGGAAGCATGCAAAGTTGCTCTTTACACAAAGTGAACTGACACTAAACAATAACAAACATGAAGGCATAAACTCAGCGATTTTGTTATCACAAGCACGGTTAAACTAAAATGAGCAAAGACTGCTCTTATTTATAACTAATCAGAGGAGTAGGGAACCCTAAAATCTTCTTGCTTTTACAACTATTGCTTGAAAACATGCAAGCTTTATTTCTAATCCTAGAACAGATAAAACATCTAAAACCTAGAAAGCATCTAAAAATGGAAAGTGCCAACTCATTACAACTATTTTCTTTCTATCCTCAAAGAATGGATAAGAATTGAGACAAGAATAGAGAGAAAGGGTGGAAGAAGCTTCTAGAAAAAAGCAGATTTAAATCTCGATCACATCCACTAAAAAGCAGGCAACTTCATCTGTGGTGGGAGTGTTGATACTATTAATAGAAAAATGCCGCTTTTCCAAGATTTTTTCGCTATCCTCGATAGATCTCAAGAAATCTTCACTCTCATTGGTCGCTTTCTCGAACTACACTGACATCATGGAAATCATCTTAACTCTTCCAACACTGCCATAGCTGCCATGCAAGATACTCTGAGACTCTATTTGGACTATGTCAAGCCCAATGTATGAACCATCCTCAAGGCAATACTGACAAGGAATTGTTGCAACAAATTCTCTTATGAACTTAAAAGTATCAATGACTCTTTGCCTATACACTGCAAAATCCTTAGATATTCTAACATATGTATTTACCTTGAAAAGGTGACCTTCTTTCCACTTTAGGATATGTATTTTGTGTTATCTTGCCATTGTAGAGCCATAAGCCATCTCTAAATCTACAATTATAATTTCGCGCATAGGCTTGAACTCGGCTATCAACTGCTCAAAATCCTGGATACGTTGACGTAAGTCATGAGCTTTGTATCTCAACTGGAAGACCTGTGCTAGAATCTCTTTTCCTCTGACGATGAACTCTTCAATCCATTCCTAAGTTTGTTTTCCACAAATAACCAACTGCCTCAACTACTACTGATCAGCTAGTGTCTCTAAAACTTATGGCAGTCACTGTGTTGTTTGTGAGGTGCCTTGAATAAGATTTGATATACATAACTGGAGTTGATGATTTTTAGCCTTGAGGGTTGCCTTGTCTTGTCCATCCTTCTACACTCTTTCTTGAATATTTTCAGTTACCATCTTAAACAAACTCATATCAGCATGTCGGGTACTTTTACCAAGGTTTTCTTTGAAAAATATGAAATCATCCACATCCACCTCATCCCTAATTTTATCTTCAAGAGGCATAGTTGTCTCCATGACCATCTCACCCTCAAGATTCCTCTCAAAATGCATTTTTTTCTTGGCCTTCTTCTTGGGTGCTTCCTGATATATACTGAGGTCATCATCATTCACTTGATATGAAGGCCTTCTTCTCGTCCTTCCCAAGGATATCTCAAGCCAAGATGTGGTATCTCTAGTAACATCCAAGGGAGGAATAATTACAACATCGGCCTCTATCTCCTCGTCTTCCAAATCAATGTGAATTGGCGAAGACCTAGGAGATGGTAAAGGGTCTTGTATCAAAGGCTCATCTTGTACTTCTTCTTGAACGATGGGCTCGGGTGGAGGAACTTTTGTTTTAGCTGTAGGTTGCTCCTATATAACAATTCCTGTGAAATTCAACCTCTTCTTCGCATTCTTTGTAGACCTACTTCCCTTAACTTCTTTACCTTTTCCTTTTGTCTTTGACTGAGCTTTAAGAGAAGAAGGAGGCAATGGATAAACCCTTGGAGGCTCTGCTACTAGATTTGACTTCATTCTTTTGAGTGTCAAGAAAGTCTTGCTGTAATCTACAACTTGACAAGTCCTTTCTTCGATTGTAATGCATTCCTTGTTAGTCTAGTTAACCTATTGAAGAGGTTGTTGTTCAATCTAATTTCTATTATAGGCTGGTAGAATTACATCCCCGTCATCATTTAATAACCCTTCAATGTCTTTGGATAAACAATCTTTCATTTGATGAAGGGTGAGCCTACTATTGCTTCGCCTTCTCACCTCGTACTCATCTCTGCAGTTCGCCCAAAAAACTTCAAGTGCGGGCACATGAGCATAGTTCTAACCAAGTCGAGCTACATAGACACCATGGGGATCATCAGATTGTCTCTCCCTAAAAGTCTTGAGACCAAGTTTATCTAATTCATTACCCATTATTTTAGCATTTGCGAATGATCTGCACCTATAAATACTTAAAGCAAAAGGAAAGATGAAGGTTGGTTTCTTTTTGTTGCGCAGGTGAGTGTGAACATCTGATACCTATCTGAGAAATTCCATACACACGACTTCATCTGATGGATACCTTGGTAACATAAGAGGAGCTCCTGAATAGCCATAAACCCTTAGGTAAGTGAAAGTAGCAAACTGAATAAACCAATCTGCCCATTCTGACATGGCTTCCCTGACAATAGATGAAATGCAAACATGTAGTTCGTTGTACAGGTCACGCACTATATATATTAAGAATGCTTCATTCACTCTTTTATAATGATGTGATGCAACAGTGAACTCCAACTGAGTATAGTAATTGTAGATATGTTGAACATTTAAAGAACCCTCTGTGTTTAATCCTTTGAATTTACCCTGATAGGCAACCAAGTAGACTAGGTAGGAGACTATGTGGAATGCATGTCTATTAAAATATTCAGTTATTTGATGGTGAAGGAAATCACTGATTAATGTAGGCCAATCATAGAACTTTGTCTTCTTCATGATATGAGGTATCATGTAGAACATCCAAGGCTGAAACTTCGTTGCATCTTCTTGACTAGTAATCCGGTTGAGTGGGGTGATTATTATAGCAAATTCATCCTTGAACTCTCCTCTCCCAATGTTCTTTGGCAATGTACTGTATTTATCTTTTAGCCACTTGTGTGCAATATTCTTGCTATACTTTTCTTGGTGTTCTTCCCATATCCTTTCACATTCTTCAATGTTGATGGTGACACTTCTAGGCCATGGTGGAATGGAGAAGCATTTCTCAATCATGTATGGCTTTAAGCTGCATATGACTCTTCCATCAACTGATTGGATTTCCTTTGTGGCTGGATTATAATGCTTGATACAAGCAATTATGAATTCTAAGCTCGGTACTGAGAAAGGTATGGATGCTGCTGCGAGAAGACCTGAATGGCCAAGATGCTTGATGGTGGTGTTGCCCACATCTTCCAAAGGATGTAGATTGAATACTCACTTGATATGGCGTAAGTCAGTCTCGGTCATTTCTATGAAATCATGGTACAGTGCTAATTTGGTCTTAAACTTTGTAGGAATGTACTCCATTCTGCAAAACTTGAAGATTGATAGTAAACACGCCTAGGTTCTGACAAGTTTTGACAAAATTTCTAATTTTAGCTTGCTGATTTTTCTTCGTCAAACAAATGAAATTTTGATTTTTTTTTTCTGAAATATGGGTTTTGTTTAGAATTTCGTTACAAGCCAACCCAGATTGTTCATTTTTAAAATTTTGAAGTGAAGACTGAAAAAACAACAAACCCTAATTTTCTCCGAAAAAAGCTAAAAAAGCTGGCATCTGGGTATTGTTCATGAGCATATTCTAGATGAACCCAGTTCATCAGATTTTTCAAACCCTGGCTTCTGACTAGAAAATCGACCACTTTAAGTTTCTCTGAAAAAGTTGTGATATGGGTTTTGTCCAGAAGAAGGTTTAGTATAGACCCAGAAGACTAGAAATGGAAGAATTTGAAGTTTTCTTTGACATGCAAAATAAAAAGCAACTACTGCAACCTTGAGAAAATCCTTTAACAATTTGTCCAGAAGATAGAACAAATATGAACCAACTTGTTGAAAATTGATAATAATGGACTTCTTCACAAATTTAGCTCATGAAATGAACTAAGCCGTTTTTTCCTTTCTTTGAAATTTTGAAATTTTCAAAAATTTCTCTAAAGCATGAGAAGTTGGGCGCCCTTTTTGAGGTATGGCGCCCAGTCTCTCCAGACTTAGCCAATTTTTCACCGTTTTCATCTTTTGCTCAATTTTTAACCCTAATTTGACTTTGTCTCCTGGCTTCCAGATTGATCTGACGAATGAATTGAACATTTCATTAAGGAGCCTGATCGAATTTGACGACATTGTTCTGGAGACGTCATCTGTCAAAAACTTCATTCGACCCTTCAAATTGCTAGGTGCCTATCTCTAATAGGGGCGCCCATTTTGTCCAATGTTAGCCATTTTCATGATTTTCAAAACCTTGCTTGTCTTCTGAACTTCAGATGAATTCATGATTCCGGGCATTGTACTGATTGGACTGACTGACTGATGGATTCACTAGATAGCTAATAAGATTCTGGAAGGGGTCTTCTGGATACCTGATCTCTGGAAACTGACTTTTGATGGCTCTAAACCCTAGGCGTCCTTCTCCTTCAGGGGCACCCATCTCTTCCAGACTTAGTCATTTTAACTATTTCTCTCCTTCAAAGTTTCAAAAAATCTCTCTTTATGACCTCTGTTTGACTTAGATTTGCTAGTGGTTGGGTGATCTAACGAGTTGACGAAGAGATTCGCTACGAAGCTGGCAGGAAACTAAAGGGATTGATGATACTTACAACCCTAACTGCCATATTAGGTCATCTAAAAAGTTGGGTGCCCCTGGCCACCTAGGGAGCCCAGAGTCACCAGACTTAGAAAATTTTTCATAATTCACAATTTTGCATTGTGTCTCGAGCGCGAAATGCCTCTGTTTGATCTGATATTCTAGATGATTGCTTGATCGAATGATCGTGCTAACTGATTCATTGAGGAGTTGGGAAGATTCTGAGTAACATTGGCTTGGAAGAAGAAACCCTAATTATGACTTCTAGCCTCTTGAAAAACTGGGCACCTTTCTCCTTCAGAGGCACCCATGGTTGGCAGAGTTAGAAAAATTTATGAACTTCTCAACTTTTTCCTCGTTTAACGTGCCTTCCTTGTCTTTGATTGCTGAAATGAGTTTTTTCTAAGGCATTGAAGTATGGTTGCCTCTTCTTGACTGGGGCGCCTGAAGTCTCCAGAGTTATACAAAATTTTGCATTTTTTAAATTTTCAATCTTCCTTTTTCTGTTCCTCATTCTTCATGCACGTTACTCGTTGACAGCCTCTGTTTGATGCTCGAATGTGTGATTCTGACACCTAGCAGCTGACTGACCTCCATTGATGACCTTGGATGTCCGAAAAAGCTTCTGAAAAAGTAGAATAGACCCAGTAGGGTAAAATTGATCTTTTTGTGATTCGAACTGCACCAGCTTGATGAGGAAGTATTTTGAGCCAATCAAAATCAATCTTAACCCTAGACGCCAAACTTTCTATTTTTAGAAAAATTTACAAGTATTTGTTTCTTGAGAAACCCATAAAAGTTTTTATTTTTAGAAAACTGCTAAAAATAGGAATTTTCCTAAAACTTAGGGATGAAAAACTGAAGTCTGGGTATTGTTGGTTTGATCATTCTGAACCGACCTCGATTGCTTGATTTTAAAATTTCTAAGTTTTTGACCCTCATGCATGACATGCAAACCCCAATTTTGACCTTTTTGACAGATTTAACAACATTTTGACTCATTTCTTCAAAATGCCTAAGTGTAGCGAAAATTTTAATTTGGGGTACAATAGAATGGAATGAGGTGGAATGGAATGTATTGAAATTAAATGAAGTGAAATGATGGTGGAGTGATGGAAGAGAGAGAAAGGTGGAATGGATGGGTGAAGAAGTGGACCCCCACAAAAGTGGAAGTCTTTATTATGACAAGTTACATACCTTGGTTAGCTAGAAGGAGGGACACTAGGTCCACTTCCTTCGACTGCAGGAAGTTTGGGTGGCGCATGCTGAGTGAATTCTTACAGGAACTCCTCCTTGGAAGTTGGCTTGTGATACAACCTGAGGTGATGATCATTGACCAGCAGCTTAAATGTGATAGGGTCAATAGTAGTGAGCTGAACAACTCCATTGGAAAAAACTTCAGCAACCTCATACGGTCCTAGCCACCTTGTCTGCAATTTTCTTGCATTGTCTTGATACCTTGAATCATAGAGCAGTGCCCAATCGCTTGGATGAAATTTCTTATCTTTGATGAATTTTTCATGCCATTTTACTTGGATTTTGCACTACCTCTATGTGATGTAAGGTTACCTTCCTCATCTCATCCAAAGCATTCAACTGCATGATTTTGTCCCTTTGCGCCTTAGAGATATCCATCCCCAAGTCCACTACAGTCCTAAGAGTCTTATGCTCAAATTCAATGGGCATCATAGTTGTCTTTCCATAAAGTAGCTCAAATGGAGTGAATCTTGTAGTTGTTTTATAGGTAGTTCTATAGGCCCAAACAACTTCTGGTAGTCTGCTTGCCCAATCCTTTCTATGGATAGCCACTGTTTTGGTCAGAATGACTTCATTTTCTCAATTGATCACCTCAACTTGGCCATTGGCCTAAGGGTGATAAGGAGTAGACTTCTTGTGCCTAATTTTGTACTCATTGACTAGTGTTGTAACAAGGGTTGAAGTGAATTGAGCCCCTTGATTAGTCACTTTCTATCTTGGAACCCCGTACCGTGTGAAAATTTCCTCATAAAGAAATTTTGCAACCTTATTATCTCGTGCATGCTTGTCATGGCCTTAAATTCTACCCACTTGGTTACACAATCGATGCATACCAAGATATAGGATTTACTATTTGATGGAGGATCAATGGGTCCTACAAAGTCCAATCCCCATTTATCAAATGGAGTGATTACTACTTGGGGGTAAAGTGGCATCTCATCAGATTTGGTTGGCCGACCCATCCTCTGGCATCTGTCACACTTCCTTGTATATCTCCCTGCATCCTTGTGGAGTGTGGGCCAGTAATATCTTATGTTCAAAATCTTCATTGATGTCCTCTTGGCTGCAAAATGCCCTCCACAGGGTTCATTGTGACATGCATGCAAAATTTCATATGTCTCATCTTCCCTCACACATCTCCTCATGACATGGTTTGGTCAAGTGTAGAACAAACATCTAACAATCCATGAGAAAAGAAAAGATTTTTCAATGAGCACCCTTTTCTCTTTTGGAGAGAAGTGAGTAGGAACTCTCCCTATGACCAAATAATTAGCTATGCCAACATACTAGGGTGTCTGCACATTGATGGAAAATAAATGTTCATCGGGGAAAGAGTCATCTACAACTTGATTGTCTTTTGATGTAGTCAGCCTTGAAATAAATTTTGCAACAACATTGGCCTTCCCTAGTTTATCCACAATGGTCATGTCAAACTCCTGCATCAACAATAACCATCTTGCTAGCCTACCTAAAATCAGGGGTTTATTCATGAGGTATGTAATGGCTACATGATCGATGTGCACAAAGATCTGGTAGCTTGTTATGTAGTGCCTGAATTTGTTTAGGGCATAGATCACTGCCAACATTTCTTTTTTTGTCACTGTATAGTTGAATTCAGCTCCTTGTAGATTTTTGCTGACAAAATAAATAACATTTTCAATAGCTCCTTCTTTTTGTCCTAAGATTGCTCCTATAGCATAGTTTGATGCATCTGTATGGATGTGAAAATGAAGCTCCCACTTAGGACCCTTGAGTACAGGAGCATGAGTTAAAGCTGCTTTTAAATTAGAAAATGCCCTATCACAGTCTTTTGTCCATTGAAACTCAACATCTTTAGTTAGAATATTATACAATGGTGTTGTCATTTTGCTTAAGTCTTTGATGAACCTCCTATAATAACCTGCATTTCCTAAGAAACTCCTAAAATATTTTTGTTTTGCAGGGATAGGAAGATTGGTGATCACCTCAATCTTTGCAGGATCTACTTGAATTCCTTTGTGAGAGATGTAGTGGCCAAGAAATACAACTTTCTGCATCATCATGAAACACTTTTCACTATTTAGAGATATATTGTAGTCTTCACATCTTTGTATAACTCTCCTGAGATTTTCCAATGCTTCATTGAAATCAACACCATAAGTAGTGAAGTCATCCATATACATTTCCATGCAATCAAGAGAGATATCTGAAAATATGCTAATGACTACCCTCTAAAAATTTGTAGGCACATTGCATAAGGCAAATGGAAGTACTGAGTAGGCATAGGTCCCCCAAGGATAGGTAAAGGTGGTCTTCTCTTGGTCTTCTAGTGCAATTTGGATATGGTTATAGCCGCTGAATCCATCTAGGAAAGAAAAGTACTATTTTCTTGCAAATGAGTCCAAAACTCGATCTATGAAAGGTAAGGGAAAATGGTATTTTTTGGTGACAGCATTAAGTTCCCTATAATCAACACAAACTCACCACTTCCCTCCTTTTTTGGGCATAATCACTAATGGGGACACCCACTAGCTATCTGAAATGAGGTAGATGAATCCTGCATCTAGCAATTTTTGTAGTTCCCCTTTTACAATTTCTCTCAGTGCAGGGTTAATTCTTCTTTGTGGCTACCTCATTGGTGTACAGTCACTTCTTATGTATATCCTATATGAGTGCAAATATTAGGGTCCAATCAATTCATATCATGATAATCCCACGCAAATGCACACTGGTGGGCCCTTAGTAAGTTTTCCAATGACAACTGTTGTTCTTCACTCAATTTGTTGTTAACATTTAGATATTTTCCTTCTGACAACTATACTTGTGTAGTTAACTCTACCATAGCCGCTTTACTAATGCTTGGTACCTTGAGTTCATATGACAACAATGTATGAGACATACCTGTTGCTACAGGAAATTCAGCTGCAAGAAGAGCGTCTATAGGAAGAACGGGTAGGAGTGTCTTCATTGGATTGATAAAATCAAATGCATGAGAGGATGATGCTTCCTCTACCTCATAATGGTTTTGAATGATGTTAGACAATACTTCATTTTCATTTTGAAGCTACTTGAAACAACTTCTGCTTAACATCATAAGCTGTGCCACATAATTGATTTCTTCGGCCTCTTCACCAACATGTGGCCATACAAGATCATTTTTATCATGGGAGGGTTGAGCAGGAGGGTAGAGAACAATCTTTTTGGTGCTCTTTCCATAAAAAATGGTTATGTCTCCTGTTCAACATCCAATATAGGCATTTGTTATTGCTAACCATGGCCTTTCAAGAATAATCGGGTACCCACCCAGTGTGGCCTTAGAAGAAAGAATCATAAAATCTGTTGGGTACTCCCAAGAGTCTACAGTTACCACAAGATCCTCTACTATCCCATCAAACTTGACAATAGAACTATTAGCAAGGTGCAGGACAGTAGGAGTAGGTCTCATACTTGCAACATTTAGTTGTTGTAGGATGTCCTTAGTCATCACATTTATTGTTTCTCCCAAATCAATCAAAGCATTCCTTATTTGGTTCCCATTTATAACAACTCCTGCCATAGGACTCCCCGGGTCATTGTATTTGGGAATAGTCACTTTTCCAAACATGATGTTAGCCAACTGTCCCACCACATGAACCATAGTGGGGCTTTCTTTTTCCTGCCTGGGTTTTTAAGGCATGCTTCCTTGATTGCCTTGCCATATATGGGAACATCCTTTATGGCCTAAAATACAAGTATTTGGACACATATATGCTTCAACTAATCTAAAATTTCAAAATTTGTGTCCTCCTTTTCTTCCTTTTGTTTCACAGTTTCCAACCTCTGGGGAAATGGTGGTTCTAGTTCAGTCTGCTTGACTGAGACTGGTTCAAGATTTTTAGGTGCATTTAGAGGTTCCTCTTCTTCCACAAGAAGCTCAGTGATAATGGGTGTGGAAGGAGCTGGAAAAGTAGTTCTTGAATGCAAGTGGATGTTACTTACACTCACAACATATGCAAGGAATTGATTTGGATCATTAAAGTATACTGGCTACTGTTGTGGTTTATTATTTGGGTTAGGTGTGGACTGGGCTGGTAGTTGAGTAAGTTTAGGTGCATTTGAATTTGAACTAGTAGGAGGAGGCATTATAACAGGTTGCTGAGGTCGAGAAGGTGGTTGCATGCAATTGGTCATCTGGTTTGGCCATTGCTGTCCTCCCCTCCATTGGGATGTTTGTTGCCAGTTTCCTGGAGGTGGTTGCCAATTTCCCTGAAACTACTGCTAATTCCCTTGGGGTTGCTGCCACTAGGGTGGAGAGTTTTTATGGTTGGGCCAGACATTTGGAGGGTTATTCCAAGGTTTTGGTGGATATCCTCCATAAGTGGATGGATACAGGGGTTGCCATTCATTATCAGATGAATAAGAATTGAAATATGGCCCAACAAAAGATAGTGGATCTGGTGGCATGCCTTGTCTTGGAGCCCATGGCCTCTTTTGTGCAACATAGTAGACTTGATCTTCTTCACCCTGGATTGGTTTGAACTCAGGTGCCATTTGCTTGCTGTCAATATTAGCTATCATCTTGCATCTGCAGTCCTTTTTTTGTTTGCAGTGAGGGCAATATTCTGCCAACATTGCCTTTGCCTCCTCTTGTTTCTTCTTGGCCTGAAGTGTATCCAACTGAGTAGCTAGATTGTTTATGATGTCTTGCTTGAAGTCTGTTAGTAAGTGAGTAATCTTCATCCTTGAAACTCCACTGGTAGATGACTTACCCATAGAGGATTGGTAAGCTCTCACCTTCTTTGAAGTTGCCCTAGAATAATTATGGCATATCTTCTTGATGTCCTCTCAACGAATTTGGGTGATATCTCCTCCTCCCATTAGGTCCAAGGCATCTGTGCAGCTGTCATTAATTCCTCTCAAGAAAATAAACTTTTGTGATTCTTCATTGAGCGTATGGTGTGGAGATTTTTGTAAGCAAAACATAAACCTTGAAATATAATCTTCTAGGCTCTCATCTTCCTTTTGCTGCATCCTAAAAATGTCACCTCCTCTCATGTCATTGCCCGTGCAATACTCCTTGTATTTCTCAAGGAAATTTGTCTTCATGTCCTCCCAAGTCTCCAAAATATCTTTACCTAAGCTCATGAACCATCTCAATGCAACTTCTTCCAAGGTGGCAAGGAATAGCTTAAGCCTGTGGGCATTAGTGGTATATTCATAACTCCTGCAAAGTATATCAAACTCAAACAAGAATGTATCAGGATCTTCTGTGACAAGTCCATAGAATTTAGGAAGGACTGAAGTAGGGATATTTTTGAGGTTTTCCACTTCATTTTGATGAGAAATGGGGAAAGGAAAAGTTGGTTGGTTAGGTTTGTTTTTATTTGCATCACCCATGCCTGTTTGATGAAGTTCCAAAGCAAGGGGGTTCTCAATCGGATTCTGATCTTCAAAGGAAGCTTTAGAACTGGTCAGATCCGAAAATGTATCAACAAAGAGGTGTGGCTCTTCTTCTTCTTCGTCTCTGGGCAAGTTTTGATACTTAATTATCTGGAATAGATCTGGATTGTTAGGAAGGAATCTCCCACGAGCATCTCTCCTCCTTTCTCTATGCATACGGTATCAACTCACTATTAGCCAACTCACACAAAGAATTGGAAAAATAATAGGGGGGTCATTATTTTCCTAAATGAGGGATATACTAAGAACAACTTTCAGAAATACTAAAACAAGAAAAACTATCAATGATTCCAAATAACACCCTAGTTTGACACCATCCCTGACAACGATGCCAAAAATGTTGGCCTCCTACAATGATTTAACGATTAAGCCCTTACAGCTGTGATTCAGAGATTGGACGTCTAACTTGAATAGCTATTTCAATCATCATGAAGGTGCATTTAACTTGTCAACCCAAGGACGTGAACTTGAAATGGGTCAACACAGTATGTGCACTAGGAATCCAAAGTAGCCATATTCATCCTACAACTAAGAAAGACACAATGCTGGAAGTAAATTGTTTGGAAGGAAATAACATAAGTGTTGAGCATCAACCAAAAACTATACTAAGTTGAAATGCATGACACAAATGAAAATCTGAGCGAACAAACATGAAACTACTCTATCTGCTTTGGCTATAGGAACAATCACATAATGGAATTCTAGTGGCTGCAGGAATAGACTATGCTAGATTCTTTAACTAATTACTGAAAAGAAAATAAATAACTAACCTAAGAGACAAAATGCTCACCAAGTGGCCCCCCTTGGATGAGTATCCCCTAAGACAAATGTAAACTTAGATGCACGAACTTATAACTTCATTTCATTCATTGGAAAACATGAGTACAATCGAGCAACATGGTTGTATTACTGAAAAACTAAGAGTGCGAGTACATCATCAGATTGAGCAACCTTTGGAGAAGGAGCATCTGAGTCTTATTTATAGAAGCTACTACTAAGCACTTAGCAAGGCAGTCAACTCCATTAGAACAAGAGGACGCCACATTAGGGAAAGCATAAAAAGTGGAGAGGCGATTATACATGCGTGGGATTTGGTTAGGCATGTTTGCCTCAACACTGATCTAGCACAACAATAACACCTATATTTGCTCAACAACAATTAAGACCATTACAAGGCGGTTACAACTTCGATTTGAATGAGGAATCTTTCCGCTGTCAAGAGCCTTCCTTCATTGAATGTCCACCTTGTTGACCGATATGGTGGATGACCAGCTAGCAAAATCTTCCTTAATTGCAGGCCTCTAATTATATCTGCATGACAATATCAGTACGCACAACAATTGCATATCTGTAACTATCTCAAAGCGACATTCATTAATCACATGGAAAATTAACATAGATGGTTCATATAGCATGTCAACATCATTTACAAATTATGAAAATAAACTCATGTCCAAAATCTATGGTTTTAAGAAAATATCATAAAAAGGTCAACATCCAAGCATCAAAGTCTATGACAACTGCAACAAATGGATAACAAACTCTATCAATAATTGGACCATAAAATAGACTCATCAATATGCACTACCCCATATACATTGATATGGTTGAGAATATATGTGCTATTTAGATAAGGAAATGTTGCCTCATATTCATTATAACCTTAGCGTATGAATTAGGCATTGTATAGTTTTAATGCATCAATAAGTCTAAAGGCTGGATACTCAATGCATAAAGCCAATAATATGGCTTTGACCAACACATGAAATAAGTGTCTTAAGCCAATGAAATAATATTTATTTGCTGCCCTTATATGATGGAATGACAACATTGTTGAAGTTATTAGTGTTGCTCATAAAGAATTGGTGTATGAAACATTTAGTACAAGGTTTACTGTGTTCTAAATCCAAGAATATTTAGACTTAATGCTGCGCCACAATAGGAGGCAAAATGTTAATAAAAGATTTTGGCAACTAGTGCATAAATTAGTTCAAAGACTAAGTCAACCAAAGTAAAAGCATGTATGAGTTGTATGATGTTGTGTATGCATTTTAATGAGAAGTTAAAATAGTTTGTAAGCTTTTTGAATAAGTCAAGCTAGTGCTATAATACGCGACACTAATTTGAGAAGATGGTGCCAATATATAGAGTATGTAATGCTTAAGAAGTTTGTTGAATTCACATAAGCCTGATATTAGTTGTTGAGACTCAATCAAGTGGAAACTTGGCATCAGTATGTGAAGGAATTCAAATTAGGAAACTTGTTTTGAGCTTGTCAGATCCCATATATCAAGTTGATTAAACCATTTAAATTGTGAGGATTGTGATATGTTGCAAACCTGTGAGTTATACTAATGAGTCGTTGCATGAGGTTAGAAAGGTGGAAAAAATACTAACTTATTTGTAGCCTTTGGTTGCTCACAAATTAGTATAAATAAAGGTGCTTATTCTACCAATTACTACACGGTGATCCCACAATAATGGGTTACACTTTTTGGCCAAACTTGACATTGAAATGAACATTTTTCACCAGATCTTCACTTTCGTACGCCTATAGAAGCTAAACCATTAAGAATTTGAAGATGAATCAAACTAGTGATTTGTGATATTTTGTGTTGAAAATCTAATTATATTTAAAAAAAAAATTAAAAAAAAAATTGTGAATTATTTGATGTAGTTTTTATTAACTTATTTTTTTTACTAAACATCATTTTCAAAAACTGATGCTTACTTTCGACTGCATAACTTTTTTTATAGAAACCATAAAATTCTAATTTCTTAAATACAGTGTTTTCATACCATTATCTAGGGGATGGATATTTTTTCATAATTTTCTGTTGCATATATATTTTTAAATTAGTTTTCTAATTCAGAGTAATTATAATTTGGATATATTATACTTTCAGCTGCATAACTTTTTTTGTAATCATTTGAATTAACTTATTCTTTTTTTGTTGGAATAAGAACATCAATAGCTAGTGAACATGGATTTTTAAGAAATTTTTTTCTCTCTTTTCCTATTTTTCTGTATGTGTAAAATAATGACCTCGATGTTCATTGAAAAACCTACATTCACAAGAAATAAAAAATAAATATAATAATAAAATTAAATATATTTAAAATTATAATTTTTGGGAAGCTTATAATAAGGACTACATGTTTACAAAAAAATAAATTTAAATAATTAATTTGATCCCCTAAAAGGTAAATCAAAAGTGATTTTTTATCAGCATTTTGATAGGTGTAGAGGAGACTCCATTATAGGTATGGTTTAAAACTAGCGGCTTTCTATCAAGGGGGTTTGATATAAGTGGGTTTGATCAAACCCTCTTCAATTAAAACCCTTAAAATGGAACCTTTTTAAGGCTTAAATCATTATATTTTCTAAAAATATGTGATTTCAGCAAAAATCAGAATGTCCCAAAAAGTGTAACCCATTATTGTGGCAGCACCCTACACTTATCATTCTAATTATCTTGATGTTATTTTGCTATGATTTTTGAGTTAGTGAGTTGAGAGTTTGTGATTTGAGAATTGTTTTGCCATTTCGTATTGGTGAATATTGTGAGAGTTAGTGAGAAGTGGGAAGAGGGTAATCAAATGGATCTTGAAGGAGGTATCAAGTAAGCTTGAGGATTCAAACTAGGAAGGATTTTAATCAATTGGAGCACTATCCAGGCATGCTAGTTTCTATACCTTTGTTGTTTATGTTGGAAAGGATAATTAGATTTGTTACTATGCTGGAAAAGAGTACTTTTGAATATGTTGTGATGTCTGTTTGTGATTGCATGTTTCTTGGCTGTGCATTATGATTATAGAACCTATCATACTGGTTATACTTAAATTGATGTGTATGTACCCTATATATGGGAGTTCGTATAAGTGCAATGTATTTATACTATACATAGTATGTCTATACTTGATGGATTACTTGTATCTCCTTGAAAGTAGGAAGAAAGTCTCATCCCTAGGGTCAGGGTATAACTTGATGGTTAAATCAATATTCAACCATAGGATCGATAAATTATATGATTATGTTATTTTGACAAAGGGTCTAATCCTACTCACGAAATTCAAGAGGACATACGTTCTGGCAAACCAAAGCCGTATTGAGAAGAGGACTTGAATGTGCAGAAGCACGAACCCTTCTCAGGTTAAGGTCCTCTAGATTATATTCAAATATAGTGAATATTGTAAACGAGAGAACACTTTAAGTATATGGAAATAGAGGTTTTGTGATTTTTTATGATCCTTTGATCTTTATATCACTTATGGTTGAAACCCTAGGTTTAAAATAACCTATTTGGTTGGATTGCTTATTTGATCTTTGATTGAAGCAAATAGGTTGGGATAAACCTATATTCAAACTGATTGATCATTTGATTGAGGTCATTTATTGTTTAAGTTTATACTTTTGTTTGAAGTTATTTCTTGAAAGAGATTATACTTTTGATGGGGTTTGCTTATTGTTGAGATAATACTTTCTATAGAGTCATTTGATGTTGTGACATTATGAATATCATATGGTTGAATAAGTTATTCCCGAGATTTGTTTGATACATGGAAAAGGGGATAACCTATGTATTTTGAGATACTTAGTAGTTAAGTCATTTTGATTATGAGATGTTAAGTGGGTTATTCCTAGGATTTTTTTGATCCATGGGAAAGGGGGTAACATAGTTATAGAGTATGAATGGTCATTAATCCAAATAGAGCTAGGAAGGTGTGAATAAGAGGCGCCCACTCTAAGTTTTGGGTGATGAATACTTTGGCCGAAGTAGTGTAAGTAGCCACTGTTTACACTATCAGTTTCACCGTGATTTGTGATTACATACTAGGTTGGGATGTACATACACGTAGGGCAGGTTAGCCACTATATGTCAATTCTAGAAACGTATAGGAAACAACACCAAACTCAAAAAAAGGATATTGTTATGAGGTTACCAAACCAATCTCTTCATCGAAGGGTAGGGCCATCTTACCAGTTAGGTAGATGTGCGGGGGACCGCAGTAAGTTCGTGATTGGCAGAAAAGTGCTTGAGTGATCCTTCTCCTCATTAGTTGGTGGCCAAGATTTGAGGGGGACTTCCTGGACCATTTGTACTTTATATATTCGGTAAGATTTTTTAAGCTATGTTTGTAACTTGTATCCATCTCTATGAAAATTGTAAATGTGAAATATCACATTAAAATTATGTGTCATCAATACTTGAATTAATCAAATGAATTATTTTGTATGCAATGGAAAAGTTTGAAGTATGTTTCAAATGTGCATTTATTATTCAAAGGAAAATAATTTTTTTATTGCTCTTAAAAGTTAGATGCATAAATTTTTTACTGAGTAGAGCATTGTGCTTGTTACAGTAGCTAAAGGTGTATTCTCATCATATAGAGCATCATCTCTACATGTGTTAAATGAGTATAGGGTAGAAGAAAGATCCAAGTCACTAGTATAGGTCATAAACAAAGGTAGCATCATCATAAAACTAATGGAATTTAAAGAGTGACCTTGTTTAAGAAAGAGGAAAATAAATCCATGACAAAGATTGAGCAAAGCAAAATGCAATTAAAGGGTGGGCAAAAGGGATCAAAATAGAGATGAAACAATGAAAGTCCAAACCCTTAGCAAAATAGAATAATAAAGCATAAGGGAGGAGATCCAAACTCTAAGCATTTATAAAATAAAGATATAACAATTAATAATGTCAAATTTAAAAATTAGAAATAGAAAGAATGTCAAAACCCTAAAGGGATTTGAATGTTAAATTCAACAAATATGTAAGGAAATAAAATACTTCTTCACAAAAATTCTAAGATAAATCAATTAAATAAGCACATGTGAGACAAACTTATATAGATTGAATTTAAATGTTTATAATTTAAATAAATAAATTAAAGTATTAGCTCTTTGTGTTATGTAGAATCTAATTTTGTTAGATTTTTTGAAATGATTTGTTTCTATAACATAAAATTAGGACATGTTAGTTAAATACATCACAATTAGTATTTTTTTTGTTTCTTTGTGTAGGTCACTTTTGCAAGTGTGGATCTATCGTGTGTAATTACAAAATTGTTTTTACAATCACAAATCTAATCTATTTTAGTCCTTAGTCTCAAAACCTATTTGCCTCTATTTTTGAATTTGCATACAAACTTGGTTATGTGGTGAGGAATTTAAATGTGATAGGGATAGTATCTCCTCCATGTCAAACCACATTCAAATGCCATGACAATGACTTTGTATAAAGATAAAAAATAATGAGCAATCATCCAATATGCCCTACAATGTTAACGTCCCATGAAAATACTTTGATGCTTTTTGATGAGTCAAAATATATTCTTTAATGCACCTTAGATTTTAGATGTTCAAACAAATTAGGGTTAATTCTTACATACAATTTCATAAGTGACACAATAGTCTAATTGAATGAAAACAAATGATCTAAAATTTAAATTTGAGATTATTTTCACAAATTCACAATTCACATCTAACCAAAAAAATCATTTGTACACCTTCCAATCTAAATATAAAGTAAAAAATAATAAATTTCAAAATCTAAACAGATTCTTAGAAATAAGCTAAATAAATAAATATAGATCGAATCATTACCTATACAAACTCACTTGTATTCTTAGAAATAAATTAAATAAATAAAAATAAATATAGAACGGATGGAGGCTAAACTGTATCTATCACAGTGAGTCCACAACGAAAGAGAACATTGCAAGAAGATACGAGCAAATTATAGTTGACTGGCAACAATTCCAATTAACACGAATATTGGGCCCAGAGATATAAGCTGCTACCGCCAACATTTTTTGTAACTCCCGGAAGAGATTTGCAGTATACGAAAGGGCTGAAATGCGAGCTTCAATTATATTAGCTCTGTTTTCTGCTTCTACAAGCCAAATAATTGTATAATTTGAGTGAATCCAAGGAATTACTGAATACAGAATGCAGAGGCTTACTGTGTTTTTGTGTTGTATTTGGATTGGAAGTCTGATGTATGGAGAAATGGTGGCATTCTGGCGGCCTTATTGGGAATGCTCATGGCCTCCCCTTCACCAGGTCTCTTCTAAATTTACTTTCATTTAAAATGCTATTTGTCTAACCGTTGGACAGTTTGCGTTTGGCCGATCTAATTATCCTAGAAATAATTTTCACTAAGGCCGCGCCTTTTCGAATTTACCGATGGAATTCCACAAGGAGGATGAATTGGAAAGATGGGTCAAGCAAGATTTATTCGATACTAAAAACGCAATTGATTCATTTTAATTATCGTAGCGGGCCTTCATTACCACTATATTTATTATTTCAGTGTATTTCTCTCAAGCTAACCTTGTCATACTCTGTCACTTCTACCAAACTACATTAAACGCAGGGACCGGACCTGCTGAGTTTTGAACATGGGTTATAATCGAGTTAAGTGTCACATCCTAAACCCAAGCCCAAAAGACACAAACATTAGGTTTATTTATTGGGCGAGTTAGATTGGTTCGCAAGTGTCTTAGAATTCTGAGTCCTAAACGTGCCTTCAATCTTGCAAGATTCTTCTTGTACAGGCTTTGTGGACTCTTGCGTTAACATGCATGACATTGTTTAAGATTTCCTCTGGGTCTGCTCCTATCAACTTACAGTTGACAGAGAACTCCATGTGGTTATCATATACAAGCTTTCTTATTTATAGGTATAACCGAAGGATCATTCTGACCCGAAATACCCAATTCATTAGAAGTCAAGACTGTCGTTGTTGGTTCAGAGAGGTAGGATGATCACCGTTGACTCTCTTCACTATTTAGACACGAGGCTTAGTTATACTAGATTGCATGACATTCGACCAACATCTGTTCAATCGGGTAGGACAAACTCTTGTCTGGAATGAATATACGAGATTACTTGGATTTTCCACATGAACTACTTTCACTTTCTTTACTCTGGCATTCGCCATTTCACAGATAATTATTGGGAACTGTTGATACTAGGTGCGAAATTCATTTTTCTTTTCAGATAGCTACATTGTATTTATCTAAGTATCTAGTTTATATCAAAATCTACGTGTTATAAATCAAACCTGGTATTTGGTCTGAAAATTCTCGGATCTGAAGAATCTGCAGCTATAACTTGAAAACTGGAAAAGAAAAATTAAAATTAAAATTGATATTTTAGAAGAAAAATGTGATTACGATTAGACTATGAATTTTAAATCTCTGGAAGAGATCCGACGAAATCTGGAAATGCAAGAAATCCCAACTGTAGAATTTTTTTTATTCCAAAAATTAGAAATTGCCCTAAAACTCTACAGCAGAAAAACCTGAGTATACAACAGGAAGAAACCCTGAAAATACAACTGGAAATTTTGAAGTTTGAATTTCTTGTTTTTGTAAAAATATGCTAATCTGATTTTTCTCGAAAAAGAATCTAAACTACTCAAACAACAGGAAGAAATCCTTAAAATATATAGAAAATTCTCCAAGATACAATTTATATTTTTATTAGAATACATTCGGGCTGTTCATAAAAATAGTTTTTTTTTCTGAAGTAGGACTAGTGGTCAGCTTAAGGCTAGGAGCTTCCAACTTGGCCAAAAGCTTAGTCCTTAACAGGCCACCTGCACATAGTTATACCCTACTCAAGATTTGAGGTCCTATTTTACGATTCCCCCTTTCCCCATTTTTTGTTTTACACGTGGAATGGATAATTTATTTCTGCTTTTTGTCTTATATACTCGTAACTTAATGTAGTAATTTATTTCTATCTAAGTTATTTTATTCATGTTACCCTTAACCCCAATTTTCTATATCAAGACTGACATATTACTATTAGTTTTCACAAAAACTTAAGGTAGTCCTTTTAATACAAAACTGGGCGTACGTATATCATTTCTTCCAGTGCTGGCAAGTTTTCTCTGCTGGAACAAAAAAAATCTTGAAATGTCATAACATAATCTGCTTGTATTGGGCCTCTTTCCTTGTGCATTATTCTGACGTTTTGCTAGTGACTCTGTTTTGCATGTAGAACTCAACGGAAGTGCCTCATTCTCACAAGGGATTCAAGGTTGCAGTTATAACTGATCCACAGGTCAGTTCTCTCTATTTATATTCACAGGTAGATTACTTAGGTGTTCGCTACTGTTGAAAATATTTATTTATGACAAGTGGATAAAGAACAATGACAGTGCGACAATTTGGAATTGGCTTTTAGAATGGTGTAAGTACATTTTTTTTTCTTTTCCATGGTACAGTGAAATTGTAATAGTTTTGTTGAAATCCAAATTATCGAGAGTAAGTTATGGACCTGAAATTAGAGAGATAAAATTTGAGAATCAAAAAGCAAAGAAGTGCATGGTAAAAGGTGCAAACATATTATTGTCATCTTGAAAGGGCAGGTAGATTTATATTGAGATCAATTCTGCTCCCAAGCTCTGCAATATAGAGTGCGCTGTCCTTTCTAGATGTCAAATAAGGTATAAGATCTTTATGCTAGTTGAATCAATTTTAGAAATAAAATTTGCTGTAGAAATGATAGGGAGGGAAGTGAAACTTGTCAACAACAAACTGCAAATTATATAGAAGCCTCAAAACCATTCTATCATTTGATTTCCACTTTCAATTGGATTTGAGTATGTTATGTGCTGTATATGGTTTTTGTAGGATTTGGTTCTCTGTCACCTGGAAGGTAAATCATAGGGTACAAATTTACTTGTTTGTTAGTGCTCTGTTCAAAGGGCTTGTTTCTAAGGCATGATGCATAATTGAACAAAGAACCTCTTAGCCAAAGCAAAATTTCATCGTTCAAAGTCAACATAGAATTCTATATGTGCTCCAATATCGTAGCTAATCAGGCTGTCTCATGATTGCCTGGCGACAAAGTGCCTTGTCTTTTTTTGGAAGGTAAATCTAGTATCTACATGTGGGAGCATCTGGGAATGGAGATATCATCTCCAACCTTGAAATTGGAAGAAGTAAGAAAATGACAATTGTGATTGAAGATGACAATGGATAGGAATGGCAAAGAAGTCTTTGCCAACAAAGGGAAGGATATTCATGTACCCTTACGTGTCTGCTATAGGAGGCAATCTATCTCCAAACACCCCTTGAAGAATTTGATTCCTCATAGCTCCTCCCTTCCTGCTTTTTCTGATACTAGTACTTTGTGTGGTGTTTCAGATGAGGAGAATGCTGGAAATTGACTATCATTTGTTCAATTGTCGTCTGGTCAACTCATCCTTGGATCACATGCCCGTTGTCCCATGTTTACACAATTTCAGTCTATTGCAGTCAACCCTCAGAAAACTATTAGCGGTTCTGTTTTAGCTTTTAGATGATAGCATGAAGTGGATTAAAGAGAATGATCTTGTATCTTTGCTGACGCTAGTCATGATGTTGCATGTTCTCATTATTTTCATGCCCTCTCAGACATGCCTGTTTATACTTAATCTGACATTGAACAGCCTGTTTACTTAGACCTACACAATAGTCTATAACATAGTTGGAAAACTCGGACTTGGCAACTCAAAATTTTGACTTAGACTTAGGACTCGGCGAATTCATACATGAGAAGCACAAAGAATGAATTTAGAGAAAACATGAATCTGTTTTGATTGTCAGTTTTCATAATTCAAAGATTACATATACATATGATCCTCAAACACCCAAAATTCAAAATTTCAAAGTCAAACATTGTATGAAATTAAAAATAGTACTTGTATAACATATGTTGTAAACAACCAACTTCAATTTGCAATTTTTTCTCTCCCCTCCTTGTACTAGTGCCATCTAGCCTTAAATTAGAAGGTACATTTGAATCATTGTAGTCGGCCGAGAGTTAAGTGAATATGTTATAGTCGGCAACGTAATAAATAAATATGTTTTGTAATTGTGTGTTAGTCCCCAATTGATTGTTAGTTGTTGGTTAGTAGTTACTGAGGGTTGGTAGCCTTAACTAACAATGGTCTACTATATATATGTACTTGTTCATAGTCGGGGACCGTTTATTATGATATTCCTATACTTATTGCATATCTGAGAACTGGTAATAGAATTATATGTTTCATGAACTATTGCAAGTAATTTATATCATGTTTTGTAATTTTGTTATTTTTGTTTACTCCGTAAATCTATCAAAGTAGAATAATTTGGAACTGTTGCCGGTAGGAACTTTGGTGATACACAACACATAGATGAGAATCATGGGCACTAATGGGTTAGCCAACCAAAGAGCCTGTGCGTGAAAACAAAGAAAAGGAAGATGCGTTGACAAAAGACCTCATAAACTTGTGGGAATCTTGTTGAAGAAACACGTATAGAGGAAGCTCTTAGGAGGAGAGAGGTCCCTCAAGCAGCCATCTGGGATAATTTGATATCAATCCAGAGGTCGATCATCTCCTCAAGAGACTACCAAGATTGATTGCATGTCACTACATCATACTGCAAGATCTTCGGGTTGAGAAAGACCAGGAACTATGAAGGTAGCAAACACTTCAACAATACAAAGAACAAAACAAATGGGAGGAGGAAGAACGCGACACCAATCGTAGGTGTACTCTCGGAAAGTAATGCCTATACAACCAAACAAAGTCAAGAACTAAATTCCAAGTGGTCAGGAATTGTTAGAAGAATGGCTACAAAGATTCCTTAGAGTAAAAGAAGAAGAGGAATGACGAAGGCAATTAAGAAGAATTACTGAAGAAACAAACCTTGTCGACCAAGCAAGACAAACATCCACAGAGATAGCATTAGACGACGAAGAAGAAAGAAACCTTAAAAATGAATTAATTGAAGAAATTGAGAATAACATACGTCGCATCCAAGAACTATCCATCTCGCGAGAAGAGCCGAGAATTGGAGGATTTGAACCAAAGACCTTCGGATGAAGGGAGTGCAAGAATGATCCCCAAGATGCCTTGAGTGTAGAGGATGTTGAAGGTGGACGAGTAGAGGATTTGTACGTGGCCGTGAGTGTAGGATAGGCATCGAAATGTATCGAGTGAAGCAGTCCAAACATGTCCAACACACAAGGAGAACATTGGGGAAAGAAGATGGTGACTCCGCCAGTCAATCCGAGTGTGGAAAGGCTGAAACTGTCAAAATTTACGGGGAACGGGTTGGAGGATCTGGTTAGACATTGCAAAACTTGTGAAACCATATGAATAGCGAGCAACCAAGAAGATAGAGACTATTGGCTAAGAGTGTTCCCAACAATGCTACGAGGCATAGCCATAGATTGGTTCACCGAATTGGCAGCAAAAGATATAGCCTCATGGGATGCACTGAGAAAAGCGTTCGACGTAGAGTTTAGATTATGGGATGACAATGAGATTGTTGTCGAGATTTATAACAACAAACAAGGGAAACATGAGAATGTACGAGCTTACAATTGTAGGCTCAAAGAATTGTTGGTAAAGTTAGAGAACTAGCCGACAGACGAATTGAAGAAGCGTTGGTTCATCGAAGGACTACTTCCCTCTCTACGTAAGAAAATGAAGGTAGTATGTAATGTCCCCTTCTCGAGCATGATCTTTCCAGTTGACCGTTGGCCTATTCCAGAGACCCGTAGGCTTGTCGGAAGGTAAAATTAGGGTTTCTTGTTTTGAAGGATGCTCTTGCTTGAGGGTGGTTGATTCAATGGTAGATTCTTTCTGGGTTTTCAGAGAGCTTCGCAGTGATATGTTCTCTTGGCATTCTGAGCATTTTCAGGAATTTACTATTTTTAGTAAATTCTATTTTTGGCAGTGGTCCTGTTGGCTTTGGCACAGTCGGCTTTCTACTTCAGGCAGATCAGTTGGCTTACTCATTTTTAGCTTTGGGGCATAATTGGAGAGATAAGTCGAATTATTTTAATTAAGTCATGTTTTAATGTTATATTTTAACATTGATCCCTTGGCCTAGCAACTTCACTTTAAGTTGTTTTTAAAAGATGTTCTTTATGGGTAGGCGCCTCATTGAGGAAATTAATATTATTAAAAGATTTAATCCAAGCTAAAGTTGGGCGCCAAATTCAAGGAAGAAATAAAGTTTATATTAAAAGTCAAATTTTGCTTGGAAAAGTGGGACGCCATCTATTGGAGGATTAGGGTTTGACTCAACAAAGAAGATTAGGGTTTCGAGAAGAGTCATCTGGAAATTATAAAAGGAAGCCATTGGTTATCTTTTCAGCATCTTTTGTCTACATAAATGTTATGCTGCCGGATTGGCTTTGGGATTGCTTCGAGGAATGAAAGCCTCCTAGCTTGGCATTGCTTCTCGCTTGAAAGATAGCGACTAGTGGTGAAGTAGTTTAGTGTTCAGTGATTTGTAGTGGATTTCTGCATTGTAATTCATTGTGTGGGTTTGTAGATCAGCTTATTTGCATTTTAGTGAAATTCTGGAGTTGCATTTTCATTACGGCAGATTGTCTTTTTATTCATAAGTCAAAAAATACAAAAAGAATTGTTCTGGGTATTGTCTCATTGTGTTTCCCTGTTGGAGGCGACTCTTCATGAATATTTGCAGATTTTAATATGAAGTTTATGATTTTATAAAGCAAATTCGTCATTCCTTGAAGGCCGTACTCTCTGGGGTGTCTAGGGATTCGTGCCAGTAATTAATAACCACTTTCAGTTGCCATTTCTTATTACTAAACTAGGTGCCATCTTTTTGAAGGTCTATTGCATCAAACTTGAAGTCATTTGGATTAGTTTTGAGTGATATATGAGCAATTTAGGGGGTTACAGGCATGCTGTTTATATAATTTAAAGTGCAGGTCTGTCATAATAGATTTGAGGAAATCTGCATTCTCCTTCTTGGATTGGTGTTAGGAAATCATTAAAGGCTTTGTGAAAGATTCCTTATTGTTGCAGCAAAATTGAAGAGCTCTAATACTTGATCTTGCGGGCATTATATATTTCATTGTAAGTTGAACAGTAGTACTGTCAGCACTTCTCTTAGTCTTACTTTACTTTCTGTAATTGCAATTGTATTCTTTTGATCTCCGCCATATGGTCGCCTCATTTCCATATTGGAATTGGGTAGCACATACTTGGTGTTGAGTTTGCTTTCAGTATATTAGATGGTAGGGACCCTCTGACCACATGCTCGTCGTTCGCCAGCGCATCCTTGGTTAGAGTTCTTGTATAAGCATTTCAATTAAGATCCTCTGACCATATGCTCGCCATCAGTGGCCCCATCCTTGGTTAGAGTTCCTTCCAACTCTGTTTCGGCATTCAGATCCTCTGACCAATGCTCACGCCTTGCCCTCATCGGGATCTTGGTGTACATTCTGGTTAGAGTTGCTTCAGCATCGTTTTGGTTTAGAGCTAACCTTAACGAGTGCATTTGTTTGTAATTTGCAATTGAAAAAACAAAAAAAAATTGGTTCGGAATATTTCATAGTACCTCTGTCCTTGTACGTTGATGCTTACAATTGGGTGATGGACATCAAAATTGAAAAGAAAACATCCTCAAGGGAAGAAAGAGACAAGCGACGAGAATATGAAGGAAAGTAGTGACGAAGAATCAAAGACAGTCCAAGCCTTAAGGCGGGACATGATACGCATGATGAAAGAATTGAAGGCTGAAAAAGAAAATTCAAAAGAAATCAAAGAACTGTGGTGCACTGAGTGTAAGACAGGTCACACCAAAGTGTATTGCCCAAAGAAATTATTTTGTGACATCTACCAAGTAATGGGTCACTCTATTAAGGAGTGCCCATACAATCTGAAGACAAGAAGCACACAAGTGCTCTTCACACAGGGGAAACAGTCAACCCCTCCGACCACACCTCCAAAACCCAAAACAATAACACTAATGCATCTCCTAGTGGATACTGTAACCGAAGAGGGAACAACAATCTGTTCAACAACAATGGACCGAGAAGTAGAATACAATACAATGCTAAAGGTAGACGTATGATCCAGTGCCGAAAGTGCAATGAATGGGTTCATTTCGCCAGGGAATGCTAGAACAATCAAGGTAAGCAAGGAATGTTATGCAAATGGTGTGGACCGGGTGATCACGAAGACACCTGACTGCCCAAAACAAAAAGGTATCAACATGTTGGGAGTGGAGGACGAGGAAGTTCTGGCAATTACCAGAGCACAAACAAAGAAGGCAGTTTATCTAGATCCTTGTACGGAGAAGGAAATACTTTGAGAGGCCAAAGTGGAAGTAGAACAGGCGATGGCCAAGGAAAGGAGAACCTTCAATGAAGCAACAAGTACATCATTGCGATAAGAGTCGGAAAAGAATATCGTACAACAGATGTTACAACCGTACATATCAAGGTGACAAACCTTGTACAACAATGCCACAACTGAGAGTGGAAATTACAAACATAGTTTGTGACAACCAAACTCGACAGGGAGGTCTAAGCAAGGACATGGCAGTAGAACCACCACCTGAAGGTGAACAAGTCCTTGATCCAATGCTACTCACGGTGAACATCAGGAGGAAGCCGACCATTGTATAGATGGAAATCATGGGAAAGCAACTCACAAACACCATCATCAATGGAGGTTCGGGAGTAAACATACTACCAGAGGAGACTTGGAAGTGTCTAGGGAAACCAACTCTTTGGCCACCAACATTTCACTTAGTAGGCGTCGATTAGCATGTGGGTACACTGATGGCGCAAAAGGTGACAATCGGCACACAACAATTTCTGTTGAACTTTTTCATCATCCAATTGCAAAAGAAAGCGTACGATGCACTACTTGGGAGAGGATGGTTGATTGCAGCCAAGGCAGACCATAACTGGAAATGAAACACTCTCCTTTGAGAGTAATGGGAGGAAGTACCTCATTGACCTAAAGAATGAAGTTGTGAGTGAAGAACTAGCATCCTCCGAGTCAAAATTCGGAGGAGGAGAATCAGAGGCAGAAGAAGGAATAAAATTCGTGGAACCTAATGACGAAGGGGTATTTGACCTCCAGAATTGTTCTGAGGACGAGACGAGCTCTCTCAATGGGCTATTTCATTGGCAGATGGGAGACTATGAGATGTTTCTCTGTAATGTCCCCATTATAGCTCAGTTCAGGAGCATGTTGAGTTAGCCTATCTCTTGGACCCTTGTAGGCTGACAAGATCTGGTTAGAGGGTCAGTGGCCGTTTTAGTGGGTATTGTCATTGCCCATTCCTTCAATCCAGTATTGGTTTCAGTACAGGCATTTATGGTTCAGTGTTTGCCAACTTCTGACGGCATGAAGATATATGGAGTTTGGAGAGAGTTATGGATATTTAATTGATTGAAGCTAATTATTTAACTTAACGCTTTATTATAAAGTCAAATTGACTTTATAAATATTATATCACTTAAATATTTCATAAAGTGATTAAAATTAAATCACTTAAAGTACAAAAGTGCACTCAACTTGGTAAAGCAATTATTTAATTGCCAAACTATGGAAAAAGTTAATTAAATACATTTTCAATGTATTTTTATGAGCCAAGTCGTGCTTTTCTTGAATCTCGTGCCTTTTGAGGATATAAGGCATTTTTAACAAATCAAACTTATCCGTGAATATTTGACTTTGCTATTTGGCTTCTCTGTGACATTCTCTGAGAGGAGGGTTTCAGTATATTCTGCCATTGGAGAGCGAGTTCTTCTTCAGTGTTGAGCATATTTGAGGTTGTGAGAGACCAGCCGAATTTGTGCATCTGTGAGGGCTTCCATTCAGGAGTCCATTGATCTTCATCTGGATTTATTTGAGCAGGCAATCATCAGATTAGTATTCTGGAAGAGGGATTGCACATCAAATCGCCATCTTCATTCATCCTTTAGCTTCTACAGGAGACAAATCCTTTACCTTGCAGAGGCCGTACTTTTCCCTTGCTTGGCGTGTTCTTCTGAGGAAGGGCGTGGCACTTCTTGAGGCAAAATGCCTCCCTTTTGGCTCTTGATTTTGCTGGATACTAGGCGTCCCACCTTCTCAGCCTTTCTCCTTCAGTTAGATTGCGGGAATAGTTAGATCTGTAGCCCAGGCGTCCCATTTTGTCAGTTTTCACCATTTCTGGCTGGCAAGCTTGGATAATTTCTTATTTAAATAATCTGGAGGCTTTTGGGTATGTCTATCATTTGAAATCTCATTGTTATGGTTGTTTAATACTTTCTGCACTTACATTTAATCAATATTAGTTCAAAACTGTGTTTTATGAGCATTTATATGCTATCGACCCTTCTACTTTTGTGTAAATTTCTCCTAAAAAACTTAATAAACAATAAAAATAAGCAGTACAGTTGGGGGTTTGAAAGGGAGCCAGCAGGGCTCATCACATTCTCCTTGAGTGCAACATGCCACAAATCGGGGAGATCAAGGAAGAAGAAGACAAAGGTACAACTAGTTAGACATTTCCTTTCGAGTATGGGGAATATAAGGAAGGAGTAGCAAAGCTGGATGACACGCCAACTCACAATTTTGAATGAGACAAAATAATCAAGTAGGAGGAGCCAAGGATGAAAAAGGTGAACCTGGGAGACGAAGACAACCCAAGGACAATCATGGTTGGGGATGATTGGGACCCAGTGCTGAAAGTGACAACATTCAAAATATTCACGGAATACAAAGATGCCTTTGCTTGGATGTACAAAGACCTCTAATGGATACTACCAGAATTGTGCGTACACAGGATCCCCCTTGTACTAGGAGCACAACCCGTATGAAAGAGATCCTACAGGATGAACAAGAATTATGTTGCCAAAGTATAGGAGGAGATTGAGAAAATGTTGGAAGTAGGAATAATTTTTGAGGTGAAGACAAGCAAATGGGTCTCTCCGATAGTAATCTCTCTGAAGGAGTTGGAACAAATCTGAATATGTGTAGACTTCAAAAGCCTGAATGCGGTGATTATCAAGGATCCATTTCCAATCCCATTCATGGACACAATCCTCAAAGAAGTTGTTTGTCACGAGATTTACTCATTCATGGATGGATTCTCATGATACAATTAGATAAGCATTACCGAAGAAGACAAGTTGAAGATGACATTTGTAGTCGAGGATGGACTATATGCGTACAATCGGATGCTGTTCAGCCTATGCAATGCTCCAACAACCTTCCAGAGAATCATCCTACATATTTTTGATAAAATGTTTGTGGGCAATTTCAAGGCATTCCGCGACGACTAGTCAATCTATAGTGATCAGGAGAAGCACCTTAAGGCATTGAGAGAATGTATGGAACAATCTGTGGCACCAGGGTTGCAATGCTACCCACCCTCTCCTTTAGAGAGGTAATCTCCCCATTCTTTTCTTCAATAATTTCATCCCTCTCTTGAATTTCCTTTTTCAATCTTTTCTTTTCCTTTTCCTTTTTCCATTCTTCCTCTCGCCTTTGTATCTCTTTCCATAAATTCAAAATTGTATGGAGCAATGCAGAGTAGCATGATTGGTGCTAAACCCGAAAAATTGTTGATTCATGGTACTGCAAGGCAATTGTTGGGCCACATTGTTTGTAAAGTAGGACTCAAGACAAACCCCGACAAAATAAGGGTCATTGTATAGATGGAAGCCTTGCAAAACATCACCAGTGTGAAGTCATTCCTTGGTCATGTTGAGTACTACAAAAGTTCATCAAATTTTTTTCCTAGACTTCTTATCCATTGGATGTACTCACCAAGAAGGGGCAACCATTCATATGGACAAAAGACAAGGAAAAAGCCTTCAAGAAGATGAAAGTAAAACTAATTAGTTCACCAATCCTAGCATTTCTAGATTGGAGTAAAGAGTTCCATGTGCATATCGACGCCTCAAATTACGAGATCAGATGTAATGTCCCCTTTTTAGCCAGCTTCTGTGTTGATTGGATTAGCCTATCATCAGGTCCTCGTAGGCTAATGTTGGTGTTAGAGGGCCCTATGCAGGAGTTATACGGTTCTTTAGATGGCAGTTTATGGTGTTTTCTTCTCCAGTACTTGGTGATATTCAGGGTTTGCCTTCTGGAGGTGTTTTGGGCTCCGTTTATGCATACTTACTATTTTTAGTAAGTCACTCAGATGTTGGGGTCTAGTCTTACTATTTATAGGAAGCCACCCTGGTAGCAGTTTGATCAGTGGGCTACCTTCTGGCATTGACATAATCAATTAATGTTGATTATTAAAGGAGTTATGATATTTTAATTATTATTAAAGTGAATACTTTAATAATAATTAATTATAAAATTTAATATCATTAATGAATTTATTTGACTTTATAATAAAGGCTTATTTAATGATATAAAGTCGAATCATTTAAATCATGGGGTTGGGCGCCCACTTGAGATATAATATAAGGCAACAAAAGGCAAATATATTTTATTATATTAAATGTTTGAAAAAGCCAAAGAAGGTCGTCCTTTTCTTGAGGAGATATAAAAGCATTCAAAAAGCTCAATTCAATATAATTATTGAACACTTAGCAAATTTCTCGAGTTTGGCTGTGAGAAGAAAACAAGGGTTTCTTGCTGCAGATTGATCTTGGTGAACGTAGCTCTCTCAGATTGTGCATTCTACAGGTGTGAAATACCACCCAAGGTTTGCATCCTCAGGTGGCTTCAATCCAGGAGTCACATTGTGCACATTGATGTGATTATTTCAAGATATTGTGCACATTGATGTGATTATTTCAAGGTTTTTCTGAAGAATATTGTTGTGATCAGAAATTTATATCAGCTCATCATCATTTGCTGCTGTTTGGCAAAGTTTCTTGGCATGTGTGAGACACACTAGAGCAGGCCGTACAAACCATTGCTGGGCCGCACATTCTCAAGGCTAGGCATGAGTTCTCTAAGCTGAATCGTTTGGGGTTTCAGCTCTATCCTTTCATCATTTTGGGCAGCTAAGTCTTGGAAATATTTGTGCTTCATTTTTATGGTGGAGAAAACTATTTTTGGAGGGTGGCGTCCAAGACAAGGGTCTTACCAGCTGCTGTTATAAATATTTTCAGATTCAAAATAAATCATGCTTTGGCCTCCTGAGTATGATGCTATGTAATTACTTAAGCATTTAATGAAATCTGAATTCATAGCTTATTGTATTGCTTTAGTATTACTTTATATTTGCATTAGTATACATTATATTTGCATTTCCTGGCAAAAATTCTCAAAAACACAAAATCACACAAAAAACCATAAAACCTAAGGCAATTCTGATAAGGCAGTTGCAGTTAGTAAATATCTCAGAACAGGGTGGGATATTTCATCGGAGCAACACTAGCACAAGTAGGAGTGCAAGGGTTAGACCACTCGATATTCTTTGCTAGTCGGTTATTGTTGAAGGCAGAAAAGAATTACAGTACGACAAAGAGGGAAGCACTCAGGACGGTTTATGTTGTACAAAAATTCAGGCACTACTTGCTGGCTACACCCTTTACATTCTATGTTAATCATCAAGCCCTCATGTACTTGACAAACAAGTCAATAATCCAGGGAAGGGTAAGCTGATGGCTCTTGCTCTTACAAGAATTTAAATTCACCATAATTGTTCGGCCGAGGAAGAGCCATGTTAGTGCTGACTAGTTGTTGAGAATTCACTTTGGTGAACTACCCCAGGGAGTGAATGAAGATTTCCTTGATGCTCATTTGCTCTAAATTGCAACACTACCGCCATGGTACGAGAACATCGGAGAATATCTATTCACATCCACCTTTTTGAAGGAGATGCCACCAGGACAAAGATGAAAGTTAGCACTAAAGAGTAAATTTTTTCAGCTTATTAACAGATTGTTATAGAAAATAGGTCCGGACCATGTGTTGAGATGATGCGTTATGCAAGAAGAAATTCTAAGAGTACTCAAGGAAGCACATGAAGGTCTTGTTGGAGGGCACATGGGACTGGATGCCACAACTCGGAAAGTCCTCTTGGTAGGATTGTGGTCGTTGACCGTACACAGTTGCCCGAGAGTGGGTAGTAGGATGTGATACATGCCAGAGAGTTGGAAAACCTCTCAAGAGAAATTACATGCCTTTGTTCCCCTTGCAGTTGTAGGAGCTCTTTGAAAGGTGGGGGTTGGATTTCATCGGCCCACTCAAAGTCAGCCAATTACATCGATGCTAATACATTGTGTTAGCTACAAAATACTTGATGAAATGGACAGAGGCCAGAGCATTCCCAGATAACATGATGATCAACACAACAAGATTTATATATGAACAAATTGTCACATGGTACAAAATACCCATACAGATCACGAGTGATCGTGGACACTTAGTCAACCATGTCATTCGACTCATGATGACGGAGTTACAAATCTTGCATAGCCTATCGAGTCTATACTACTTGAGGGTGAAGGACAAGCAGAGTCGACCAACAAGGTGTTGGTGTTTGTCATCCACAAATCATGTGGAGTCGAAAAAGCAAACTGGGAAGAAAAGATCCCTATCGTACTATGGGCATACCGTACGACATACAAGGTGACGATGGGGCACACCATTTTAGCTAATGTACGAACAAGAAGCAATAGTGCTAGTTTAATATATGGTATTGAGTCTAAGGATAGTGGAAGAGAATAGACTTGGAGAGACAGAGAGTCTGAAGGAACGATTATTCCAACTCAACAAACTGGATGAGCGATTATTCCAACTCATTGATTAATCTCTTGTAAAAGCAAATAGTGCATTCAATCTGGGGAGGTATTGTAAACAGTTACAGTAGAAATATAATAAGTTTTGAAGGTTGCACGATAACTATTTGTAGTAATGTCATCTTACGGCAATTGAGTATTTGCTTGAATGTCAGCTATATTATTGCATCGGGGTTAGTATTGCAGTCATTAGAACAGAGCATTAGAATCTTTATATCTATGACATACTCATGGAAAATACAAAAGGAAACAACCTCCAACAGTTTAAGAGCGTGCAAGTAAACTATTTGATGGAATGTCCAAGAGATGAAAACTGAAATTTACATCGAATTCAGCAAGGGACATTACATATAAATAGAAGGGAATACTTATCTCATTGAAAAAACAAATTATATAAGCAGATTTTTAATTCAAAAAAAATAAAAAATCAAACGCACAATGTGATGTTCCCCTTTTTCTAAAAACATTAAGATAAGTATATCTCCTAATATCTCCGCATTCTTCAAATAAATATCTATAGTTAAATTTGTGTAAATGTATTTTTTTAAAAATAAACATTTATATATTTAATAGTAAATAAAATATATTTAATTATATTCACAAGATATATTTAAATAACACATAAAATACATTTAAATATATATATTTAAGAAGATATACTTAAATATATAAATGTGCAAATAAATTACATATATATTTAAAGATATTTATAAATATGTAAATACATATATTTTATATAATTACAGTTTTACTAATCGCGTGTTATGTAGAGACAAGACGATGAAGCCAGGCGACAAATCAAGACCAGACACGATTTATTGGAAGGGACGTAGAGGAAAAGAATGCTAGTATAAACGCGCAACAAATAAACAAAGGATAGGGGAGAGGGAAGATCGGAGGATAGACGAATGAAGGCAAAGGGTGAACCCAAAAGTTAGCACAGCGTCGACACATAGAAGACCTAGAGGAACACAGGAGTCACAGAGAGGACACACGGGTCAATACAGATTGCGTATCTCCAGGAAGAAGCCGACCAACATAGCCCTATTCGTATATACATGTAAGCGGCTGTAAGCAGAGGGTATCCCAGACAAGAATGGCGAGCAAAGCCTTTACTCATCGACACCAATATTACTGAAGGGAGAATTTCGAACCACAATTTGACAATAAGCGACAGGCTAGAAATATCTTAACCAGAGTATCATAAATACTATACCTTATCAAATTTAGAGAAGATATCTATCTATAATGACTCTTATACTTCCAAGTATTTGATCTGGAGATTGGCCTCATAGTCTATTACTTAAATCAAAGACAGAGTTCTCATAATTTATTAGGAATATCAAAACTTCTTTCAAATTGAATGCATTATCAGATGGTATAAAATAATTAGACATGAACTGAGATTGATACTGCTTACAAGTCTTGACATAATTATTGAAATTCACATCCGTCTTTCTAATCAATTTAAGTAAGGTCTCTCACACACAATGCAGAATATACTTATCTTTTTTAGTCAGAAACTCCTTAAGTGCTGCATTTGAACGTTTTTTTTTTCAGGTTTGTACTTGTCTTTCATGAAATCTTGCTCACTAGAAGTACCTGGAGCATCTCGATTTGATCTTGAAGGAGGCACAAGACCTTTCCCAGTGGTTCAGATGGTATCACAAGAAAATACCAGTTGCAGCTGATAGAATTATTTCTCATAATAACCCATCCGAAGAAGATGAATCTGATGTCACACAACATGAATGACTCATTTCCAGACAAAGTTCCAGATGACTTAGATTTAGTGCTTCGAATGCATGAAGGAAGGTGACAAGTCTTTATATAACAGTACTCATTCACTCTCCATACTACCATGAACTTCTATGCTTCACATGCAGCTCCTAAAGTCATGCGATCTGATGGAGATTGCAGCGCTAATCTCAAACTTAATCATTTTCTTCAATCAACGGATGGAAAATTCACCCAGCCTCAAGGCTCCAAAATCCGTGAACTTTAGGTCTGAAAAAGTTGACTACTTTAATAAATCTGATCTGATCATCTTTGAACCTGCTCTGATACCATGTTAGTGTTTGAGATCAGACATGAAAGCAATCAGAAAATCCAACACATGAGACAATGAACACCACAAGATACCTTGGGAAAACCCTCCTACTTGAGGGAGAAAAACCCAGCAAGAATATAACTCATATATATTCAATAAATAAGAGCAGAGATCTGCTTTACAGGTCAGGCCCCACACTAGGCCGAATTTGATACAAAGAATGATAGCACCTCTCCTAGATGCGAAGATACAGCATGGTTAAGTTTCTCCTTGAATTCGACCTGCTGCACCAAAACAATGATCTGCTGCTCAAGATAATGACTTGCTGCTCAAGTGCGAACTTCTTCAAGGAGTGCGAATATGATGAATGAACTCGATGATCAAATGAGAGATCATCACCTTATATTTATACAAATCATTGTGTAGGTCAGCCTCATAAGAAAATAGCAATAATTAAATAAATATAATTTCTTTAATGAGGTCGGCCCTACTTAATTATTGACAATAATTAAATATTATAATATAGTGCCAAGTGAAGCGCCTCTTCACTTCAATAAATGAATAGCCGTTAGGCTACATGAATTTATTGTCTAACATTCAAGGCGGAAGTATGTAGCCCGAAGCTACAACATCAACAAGAGTGACTCCACTTGCAACTCCTTTTTGCCTCTCCTCAATTTGGGCTTTCCAAATGAGATCTTCAACATATTTATGAGTATTATCTGCCCTTGTTAACACTTGCACAGATTTTTCTTTTGTATCCACAAATTGGTCCTTCAAATCTTGCAACGGTAAAGGTATTTGACCAAGTTCATCAAAGTAACTTGGGCTACCACACAATAAATTTTCTGATTTGCTTTCATTTGTAGGAACAATACCACCATCAAAATCAATTGTCTCACTAGTTGATGCCTTGCAATTCCCAAGTAAGAATGGTAGGACAACATTATGATCAAACACAATATCATTAAAGGAATCCATCTCCTCACAAGGCTTATCAATAACAATTTCTAAATCACCAACATAGAGACTCGTGTACACCTCACTAGAAGAAGCAGTAATTGATTCTTTTTCCTTAAGTCCATTGCATTACTCTTCTGGAAGAAAATTGTGTGGGATTCATTCTTTTTTTTGTTTGGCCATACTTAGTTGCTGATTTAGTGAACTCCAAATCAGCAGATTTTTCGATTTCAACACTATTGTGAAGATCAATGTACTTTGCTTCGTTAATAGAAGCACATGAAGAATTATCTTCATCCAAATTTTAAGAAGCATCATGACCATCAGGAACAATTTCCACTTTGTGTATCTCCTCACAAAACTCTTGATGTGATGGCATGAGGACATTGACATTATTAGCAGGCTCAATACTAACACACTCTTCTACCGAAATGTCTGAAAAGGTAATTGGACAATCTTTCTGTTTCTTTTTTCCAACCTCTCCTTCTATGACTTTTTGTTCTTCCTCTAGACTCTTCACCTTTTTACCCGTGCATTGGTGATTAGGCTCCTAGGTTCCTTTGCATGAGAAGCAAAGATTTTGTCTTCTATGTTCATTCTTGCTGCCTTCTTTTTCCTTGCGCTGGAATAGTCCTTTTCCTTTGTATCTGCTTTCTTTTCAATTGGTAAGTGAGGTTCCAACACTTCTAGGTGCTCTAGCAATTTTGTTAAATTCTTATCATATTTTTGGAAGTTTTGCAACAATTTTGTCAGAAGCTCCTGCATGGATTTCATCTTTCTCGTTGAAACAACCAACACACTGTTGCTACTAAAATCGATAAGTGCTGATCACTTACCGGAAGCAACTAAGAATGGTCATTCTTTGTTAACCCCTCAAACTGGTTGGAAACCTTAAAACTGATAAAAAATTTCTACTAATAAAAATTGGCTTCAAAACCCACTGATTAGCAAGATCTTTGGCTTTGATACCACTACAATATCTCAAACTAAATTACTGTGCAATTTTTTTTCAATTTCAAGATTTCATGTGAATAGACATTTTGTCAAACTAGTATGGATGCGTTTCTCACTGAATCCCTTATGGTAATGTTAGCATCATTTCCACACAACAACCCAACACATAAGAACAACTCCAAAAATTTAAATTCATATTGCAAACTCTTTTACAAACATAAGAGTAATGTATATTCAAATATTTGAAAATTCAGTTTATAGTTGCTAGTTCTATGATACAACAACAATATCTCTAGAAATGTTAGATTGCAAACAATTATACTTAGTTCTGACTTGCTTCAGTCACCATCAACTCCTTAACATGGTATGATACACATTTTTCCTATTTGCATGTTGTACGGTTGGTTCATGGAATAGTACAGCTATGGATATAGTATTGAATGACATGGTTTTGTTGCTATGCCTCCCTTCATTGATTGGATTACCACTTTTAACTTTTGATGATGTGGCGTTAAGACTTTGGCCACCTAATATTAATCTCCTCCAATATATCCCTTGTGGCTCCTTCACTGCTTCGTACAACACTTGCTATAGTGTACGATTTAGGCATAATTAATATGGCTTCTTTCATAAACTTCCTTCATACCTCCTTTGACCTCCACATCACTTCCCTTGACTTCCTTTATTGTACGATATTCATATTACTTGCTGCGGCTCCTTTTTAATGTGTATGGCTCTTCAATTTGTACGGCGGCAATGCTACAAGGAGCTTTAAAATCTTCATCGATCCATGTGCAAAATGGTACGGTCCAATAAATGTGAAGGACCATGTGCAAAATGGTACGGTCCAATAAATGTGAAGGACCTCTTCATGAAATATTGATACAACTCTTTTAAAATAGGCATAGCTTATATAATTTGGTATGACAGGGTACCAAAAATGGATTTAATCTGTAGGATCATACAACAGATTAAATATCAATGTTACTTATTTCCATCTTTGCAATTAATCTTCAAAATATGTCATTGAAATTTGCCTTGGAACAAGACTTGGGCAAATTTTGAAAAATCCAACTGTCAAAGTCCAGTGCAAGAAATCTGATTGGTCTCTTCAACAATAACTAGCTAGGGTAGATAGTTTCACTACCAAAACTGGTTTATCCATAGGGTTTCCATCCTAGGGTTTCAGCTCCTCAAGAAGCTCTCCAAAGTCCAAATAAAATAGCAAATCATCTAAGCATAAACCCAAAATAATCTTCCAAATCCACTTTATACTCTTCATTGTCCTAAAAGTGTCTTTATTTAAATATTTTTACTTTTTTGGCACAATAGTCACTTTACTTAATAAATAATTAATTGAAGTTGTCATTTAACTATGCTCTATTTGACAACTTAATTAATTATTAATTATTTTCCGTGCCACCAACCGAAATTGCCGAAAATAAAAAAAACCGAATAGAAGTGACGTAGGTGCCAAAATACTCTGGAGCTCCTTGGAAACATCAAATATCCCTTTTTGCACGACTGACGGTCACCGAGAAAGCTGAAGCTACATTCAATGCTGACATGACCGAAAACAGGGACATTACATACAAGTGTCACCATTCTGCTGAATGCTGAGTTTTTTTCAATTTGTTATTGATAATGGAGATTTTTGATGTATTTTGAGAGATTTTGGTTTGCAATTTTTATTAGCGTTTACTGTCCCAATTCTGGCTTGAATTTAGGAATGATTTTTTAATTTTTGGAGCTTTGAGAGGGCCGTACTTCCTTATTTCATGCTTTTCTTTTTGCTGGAGCAATAATCAGAGTTATTTCAGAGAGATTTTTCTTTGCATATTTGGCCATATAACAGTGTTGTTGTTATCCTACAGATAAATGGTGGTTATATAGTGGTTTGGGGTATTAGATATGGTGGATTGAAGGTGTTTTTCAGACCCAAATAGTCTGATATGACAGATTTGAGTAATTTTCAGTGAGTTTGGAGGTCTACAATCTGCATTCTACATCATCCTTCAACCTTATTTGGTAGTGCACTTCAGTTTTTTGAGTCCACATGAATAATATAACATCAACTTATTATTTTCTGGACTAACTTATGTATATGCAATAGTGTGTTCGTTATTTTGAGTAACATTATTAGTGTGCAACTAGCTTCTCTTATCAATATCATTCTTAGTTGTACTTAGTGCATTCCATGCTCATACTATTGTAACTCTGGATGGTAGTACCACCAAAGAGTTGTGCATTTCATGTTCAAGATATTGTAAAACCAGATGGTATACCGCTGGTCAATGCATTTATTATTGGAGGTCTTGGTCGGTTCACTGTTAGACCCCTCTGCATTTCAAGCCCGTTTTGGAATTGATCGGGTCTGCATGTAATCAGCCATTTTGGCTTGATCGGATTCTGTTGTGATTTGCCAATGGTTCTGCATTCTCTATGCATGCTTGTTTGCTAAAGAGGTGTTGATTTGGGTTGGATCTACTAGCTGCATGCTTTGGTCATCTTACCGTCTTTACATTTTAGCAGTACATTCATCTACATAGAGTATTTGTTGTCCAAAACACTCTATGCTCTCACCTTGTCCACACTTGGAACTTGGTGATCAAAAAGTACACGGACTTGTATTTAATTTTTCTATATTGAAAAATAAAAAAAATTGGTGTAAGGTTACTACATAGAGAAATTGAATTTTGGGCTTAACTAGTATGTGATGCCTACCTATGGTCAATGATGCACCAAATGATTTCATATTTTCTTTTGCTACCACCATAATAATGCAAAATGACCTCCTTGGCCCTATCCATGGCCTCATAGGGATAACCCATCAACATGTTTTCCCCATCAGTCAATAGAGAACCTTGATCAAAGACCTTGTCACCAAAAAATTTGAAAATTAAAGACTCAATTAATAGAAAATAAAAAAACAATAACAACAAACAACAAATACAAAGTTCCTTGTAATTGTGACTTACCTTGAGTGTCTCTTCAGCATTCTTGGCTCTTTGTGAATACCTCAGTAAAAACTGTTTTCATGGCCTTCCCTTTTGGGTTTCTGGAATTTGGAGAGTACAACCAGACATTGCTCACAAATATCTTCTTAAGAGAAGGCATTGCCTCTACAATGCTTTGCAAAGTGATGAAATTTGTAGCCAATTTTGTCACTCTTGATTGCATAAGCTCCTTTTGTGTGCTCTTGCATCAAACTAAAGATTGAATTATGGTAGTAGATAAATTTGGTAACATATCTATTATCTTCAACCACACTTTTTATCCGTCCGATCTTCTCAGTGTCCTTGAGTATTAAATCTAGGCAATAGGCAACACAAGAGCTCCAAAAAAGAGTGGTAGGTCTTTCCTAAATAACCTTCCTTGCGACCACATATGTTACTTTGTTATCTGTGATAATTTGGACAACACTCTCCACTCCAACCTCCTAGATTACCTAGTCTAACAAATTGCTCAAAGTCTTAGAATGCTTGACTTCATGTGAAGCATTTATGGAGTTCAAAAACACCAATGCACCACTCGAAGCCACTAAATTTTCTATCAATGTCATGTTCCTAACATCTAGTCACCCATCTGATAGAGTGTTGCAGCCCTTTTTATGCCACATTTGTTTCTAATCTCCTACTACTAGCCATGCATTTTTACAGCTTCCTCTAACTACGGGCTAGTGAAATTCTTTGTTGTTGGAGTCTTAAACTCTAGACTAGCAACTATTAATGCATTGACCAACCCTTCCCAATATGGGCTGTGCACCACATTAAATGGTACATTATTATATTAACAATTTTTTTGCTTCTGGCATCTTAGCCTTGTGGTGTTTCTCTCAGTTTCAAGCAGTACCTTCAGGCAAACTTCGTACCCTTAGAACATTGGCAGAATGAAGAAAGTTGGTGGAGATTGTAGATGGCTTGAATTCTCCTTGATGGAGAAATGTGGAATTCATGTGCGTGGAATTCATCAACTGCTTCCCTTGTCCTCTTCCATTCATTTTTCTTATCCTCGTAATTGGAAAGTAGGGCATTCATTTCTTTACTCACTTCTTTATGCAGTTTGGTACACAACTTGGCATCTTGGCTAGCAATTCAAGCAAAGTGAAATTTTAATTGATTGATACCTCTTCTCATACTAAATCTGCAAAAGTTTCAGGTCACTGTGCCCTTGATCTCACCTCTTGTGCCATGCTTCCATGCAGGGTCCTTCTTACCACCAACTTGCATTGCCATTGCTGATTGCACACTAGATTCTGGATATTGAGAAAACAGAAAACTTTAGTAGCATAAAGCAGGGTTTTCATTTATATGAAAATGAAATTTCAATAAAAGAAAGGAGAAACATTAGAAAAATAAAAAAAAACACATGCAGCAGGGAGTCTTGGGAAAAATAAAAAATTTCAGCAGCATATAAAAGTTCAACTTCAGTGTTTCAAACTTTGAAAAAGGGAAAAAATGAAAAGAAACAAAAAAGTAAATACATTTGCAAATACACTTTAATTGTTGACTCAATCTTCAAATTGGACCTCCAATCACCCAACAATCTATCTTCTTTGTTTAGTTTGCACCTGCTGTAGACAAAAATGAAGAAAAAATGAAAAAAAAAGGTTTTCAAACCCCTGCCACTGTTTTCCTTCAGCAGCTGAGTCTGATTCTGAAAATTCGACTTTACAATTTAAACCTACCAAGTTTGTGCCTGAAACTTGCAGGATTTCTGGCAGGTCTGGACTTGCAAGTCCTAGCAAGTAACTCGCCTGCTAGGAAGACTCGTGAGTCAGGTGAGAACTTGCCGAGTTTTCGAACTATGGTCTGTAATTATTAATAATGTTACTTGATGTTACAACCAGTACAAGTGCCTTCTTCCACTATCATCATGACTGCATAAGATGTGGGCATGTAGGTGGAGCAAAACAGGAACGGTTTGAGAGATTTGTGGGAAAGGGAGATTGAGCTTCCAATCTCTGCACAGTTGGCAGCCATACACAGTTGTTTGTTGACATAGACACTATATGTTGGCAGGAACACACTTTTATATCAAAATAGTAAATGAATTCTATGTTTTTTCCATAACTAAGTGGGTTGAGAATTTCCAAAAGAAATACAGGCCCAAGAATAGGCATTGTGATACTTATGCATGTGAATATATATAGGAAGGGAAAATAACATGTAAGTGTACAGGATGAGCACATTTAAGAAGTTGTGGACCAGCTTGGAATATTTACCAATAGAGTCCCAAAGCTAGTTAATATCAGCCAGGTTGCACAAAGTTTAAGTGATATTCCACAATAATTTTTCCGAATTTACTGAGAAATTGACAGCAGAGAGAGAACTAGCCTGACAGTTGGCAGCCAATGAATTCCAGTTGATGCTGAAAGTATGGACATTAGAAAAGAAACTGAATCAGTCATAGGATAGGAATGTAGATTGAATAACAAGGCAGCATACCTGGAAGGTCAAATGGCACAGAGAAAGAGGCAACATGAAGTAAGTTTGACTGATTGGAGACAAGGTGATAAGTGATTAGATTTCAGTGTAGGCTAGGAGCAATTGTTCAAGAATGGCACAAAACCAAGAAAGTTTGAAGGCTCGGAAAAGACAAATGAAACCTGGAATCTTAGAATTTTATTTTATAGGCTGATTGTGATGCAAAGTGTAATGTCCCTTACCCAATTTGACCTAGAATTCGCTTGTTGATTAGGTTTAGGGTTTCATCTTTTCAAATAAATGTTTACTTTAACGAAGTGATCTTGGATTGAAACCTGCACTCACCATATGAACCACATTTCCACATATACATATGTCTGTTAGCATTAATATCTAGATATCCAAATATAAACATAGTCATAAATACAGTTATGAAGACATGAGGAGTGCCCTTGGTGGATCTGCCCTGAAGCCTTCTTGTTAGGTACGGGAGGTTGTTCACCACAATCCTCCTTTCCCAACGGCTTAGTACCTACATTCTCCACATGGCAGTACCTCGGAAAACACTTGCCCTATTAGGGAAAAGGTGAAACCCTAAGGACCAAGGGCCTACGACCTACCACCCCTATAATAGTGTAGTTTCCTACGGTGGGACCCCCACCCTTCTATGCCCAAACCTGTTTCTCGGGCCTAAGGGACATGAGAGTGGAGTTTTTAGTCCTATCACTTGGACTATGCTTCATCACCTAATAGGGTAATAATCACAGAGCAGACAATCTTTGGACAATCACTTGTGCATTTGCTATTGAATTATCTATATGCATGTATCATGTTTGAGAGTATTATATGGATGCATGAAAATGTAACATAATGCAAAAAGTACATGGATCTATATTACTGCAACAATGCCAATTCTCATCATATTTAGTTTGTCTATGATCAATGATATTATCCAATGTAATATTAACAATGATGGAAACTAAATGCATATCATACCCTTTAGTTTCATTCATGGTCATGATAATGCTAAAGGAACCATCGTCAATTCATAAAACTATTATAATATTTGATAACATCAAAGGAAAACATTGTACCAATAATCAGATGAGCAATATTAGTTTCTTATATTCAAAATATGCTAAATATTATTGCTAAGTGAATACATCCCCTGAGTTGTTGTATCTCTCCACATTTTCTGATTCCTTACTTGCCTCCTTCAACCTTATACTGGATTGATCATAGGATGAGGACAATTCATAAATATACCTAATCTACTTATGTTTATATTAAAGAGTCATCATTACTTATAAGGCTTAATAATTGCTGCAAGTATCATTATTGTATAATTGTAAATAACATATACATATATATATTCTATATATATATATATCATTATTTCTAATTGATTTCATTTTACAATAATTACTTTGGCATGGATGTATATATGATTATTATTAATTGGCATCAATGTATAACATTATTTCTAATAAATATTTATATTTCATTATGTCAATAATATATATTCTATATAAATATGTATATATATATTATTAATCCACATGTATATATATCTATACTTTAATAATATTAACTTACTGCTGCTCACTGTTTTATTCCATTTCCCCTTATTCACCTCTTCCTCAAATCTGTTTTCAAAAACATCTTTCTCTCTTCTATAAATAATTCGGTGTTTCTTTGGTTTAGAATATATTCTTCTATTCTCTCTTTATTTCTCTCCTACATCCTATCTTACCTCATCTTATATCTTTCGCTTTGGAGAGGAGATGCCTTTTCAAGGTGGAGGGTCGTGCCTTTTTTGTTTTAGAAGATGGTGATTCTCATTTGATCGCTGCCTTATGTTTGCAGCTGTTAACATACTTTATACATTTTAAATGTTTCTTGTTTAAATATATTTTTATCATCTTTTGATTTTATTGTAGTGTATTTAAATATATATATATATTAGGATTACAATAATATTAAATTCATACTTTTATTTTTAATGCTTATTTATTTTATGACATTTATAATATGATTTTAATTAATATGATAATTACAATTATAGTGATATTTCTTGTTGTTTAATTTGTGAAAGATTAGTTTCTTGATAATATTTGGGATTCTAATAAAAATAATCTTGATAATTATAATTATAATAATGATGTTTGAATGGCAATTACTTGTATTTGTATTTTGATATTTATTCGGTTTGGTTATTTATTTTATTTTTTTCAATATCTCAAATTTAGCTTAACAATTTCGGGGACATGACACAAAGCTCAAAGCTGTAAAGAGACCATGAAGAAAGCCAATGAAGCTATACAAAAGATATGGAAGGTGTACGAGAGACTTGAGCGAGATTACAAACAACTAGAGGGAACTGTAGCATGTGCTGCTTCATTGATGGTAGTCACTTCGTGTGGTTTACTTCACCTTGTAAATGGCTAATTGTATACATTACTCAGTTTTCCTGAGTCTCCTAATTGAATGCTTACTTTACACTAAAGTAACAAGGATTTCATTTTCATGCCTAGATCTTGCGCACTTTGCTTGGCATTTGGCCTTTTATTGACAACTTCTAGCTTGTAAATCTCTATAACCACACTAGTGATGAGTATACAACAAGAAATTTTGGTGCCTATTTCTTATATTGTTCTTTGTCATTTATGTTTGTCTATATCAGTTGATACTAGAGCCTTTGTAGTCTGTGGGCTTATTATTTCTAGTGGTTTGCCTTGGCTATAATGTTAGCAATTCTTAGTGCATCCAAGGGATGCACCCCTAGCTATGGTGTCCGTCAATCTTTATTGCTCGGTTTGGCATACTTTGTGGACGGGCCACCTGTATTCTTTGCATTGTTGTCCTCAAATCTCTTCACGGGCTGCTAAACATTTCTGGTGAATTATTAATGACAAATGTATTTGGTTCCATTTTTTGCCCTTATATTCATAATCCTGTATACATATTTAGATTATCTTATACAATTTATCTTCTTTCTACTTTAAAAATGTTTCTTGTACACCGAGACTGACACTTTATGACATTGAATTATTATTGGTGGTTTATGACAGCTTACAGACCATACTTCACATGGACTTACTCCAGGATCATTTGCAGTTAAAACTATACAGTTTTTCACTGATATTTACATGCGACGCTCGTTCCGCACCTCTTTGCTATCTTTTGAACCAGATGAGATTATATTTTTGGGGGATCTTTTTGATGGTGGACCTAATCTTTCAGACAAGGAGTGAGAAAATAAAAGCTTCTACATTTATTCTCATAACATATGATTTTATTTGACATTTCACACCATATCATCAAGTAGCTCCCTTACTGGAAAGGCTATCAAAAGAATTTAGTTTTCATTTCATGGATGTTAATGTTCTAGTGCCATTTGTAGGTTGTTTTCTTTTTGATTTTTATATGTATTCCTTACAGTTAGTGTACCTTATCTTTTTGATCTGTAGATTAAAAAAAGTGAAGGTATTTTGTAGTAGTGTTGTTTCAATAAATTTTGTCAGTTTAAGGTCTAATTATAACATTGTTTGGTACTCTTCATATGTAAATAGATTCTTGATTGGAACTAAATTTCTCTTCTTATCACATTCTTAAAATTTAAAAATATGAATATCAGATGCCAATACATAAGGCTTTACTTTTGTGAATATTCATTTAAATTCCCATGAAACTTATCTAGAATGCTAATTTTCTGTCAATTAAACTCTTAATATTTTCAAGAACAGTAGAAGAATCTCAAACTAATCAAAATGAAAAAAAATGTTGGTTTGTCTTAGATTCTTTGCTTGATTCATAGAACTTATGAATATGGATATTAAAAGTGTCAAGATGCTTGAAGGAACAAGAGGAATTGAAGTTAAAAATCTGACAGTAGTCATGCTACCTCTCACCCAGATAGAAAAGAAAAAAACAAAACTCAACTGTGATGAGGTCAGACCAAAAAGTGAATCACATGATAATGTTTCAATAGGCTTATGGCAAAATATTATCTCAAGGGGATTTTTGCAGTCACCCAATTTCCTTGGCACTAATGTGAAGGGAAGATTCTCCCATTTCTCAATGCTACAGTAAGGATCTTTGTACATTTCTTCAACCCATGCAAATGAAGAGTGTAAAAAAAACAATTTTGGGGGATATCTCATTTTTTTCTCTTTGTTGTTTTGTATTTTCTTTCCAAGTTTCTTGTTGTGTTTTGAGAGGGTGTATCAACTTATGACCAACATTAGGCCAAACCACCAAATGTATAAACCAAATGCTGCATATTATGTGTGATGAGCCCAACTGGCTCCCTCTCAAACCCCTGCTGTTTTGTTTATCTTTTTGTGTTTTTTCGTTTTTTAGAGAAAGTTTCTAGAGAGAAATAGAAGGGCCGACAACATATAAAAACTCATAAACACATAATCTGAGCTAATATTGATTAAGTGTAAATGCAGAGAGTATTAAATAACCATAACAATAAGATTACAAATGATAGACATACCCATAAGCCTCCGGATTATTTAATTAAGAAATTATCCAAGCTTGCCAGCCGGAAATGGTGAAAATTGACAAGATAGGATGCCTGGGCTACAGATCTGACTTCTTCCCAACTGAAACTGGATACAAACAGTCATGAAGGGTGGACGCCAAGAATGGAACACTATCAGATGCCAAAAAGAAAGCGCTTCAGCAAGAAGCTTCACACGCCTAGCCTCCAGAAGACACGTTTCTCAAGGCTGAAAGGTACGGCCAAGCAAGAAACTGTGGAATAAACACTGGAAGTTGTAGAGAACCCTGAAGGAGACGTCTCTGATATTAGCCCCATGTTTCCCATGTAGTGGGGCTAATATTAGAGGCTATATTTGTAGGTTCCTTCAGAGAAGAGTGCACTAAAAGTGTTTGGGGGAGTGGTGAAGATCAACGAGGGCAAGTCATTGAGAAGCAAGAAACTCTTGCTTCTTGTGAAACAAAAGACAATGATAATCCCCATGGATAGAGGGCATGAAGGAATGGCCATGTGAAAGAAAAAACTAGAGCCTTTGATGGAGAGATTTCCATTCGTCATCAAACTAGCAGTTCATAGGGTGGGATCTGTGGAGGCGATGAGGTTGTGGATAATGTAAAGTGTGACAATAACATGTAAGGTAGCAACCCAAAAGGCTTAACAAAGGAATTTATACATAGAATCTATTGGTTTCTAAAACAACTATTGTATAATCCTAGAACTTTCTCTTACCTTTATGGCTAGGGATTTGTTGTCAAGAAGGTAAAATAGGGGTTCATCAACATACCAAGGAGGATTAAGGGTCAATGAATGAGTGGGTAGTCTCTTTTGCACTTTGGGATTAGCTTGATTTGGGAGGTTATTCCTAGAGGTATCCTTAATAGCTTTCGAACCAATTAAAATGTAGCATGGCCTCAACAATCAATAGCTATACCTAATGTGCTCTTGACCTCCATATTTGTCACTAGGTCAAGACAAACTAGCTGCATAAAACCTCTTATATAGTTGATAACACCTTGCACATGCACCTATAGATGAAAACAACATTTTAACCCCTTTAGATAATTCAACTTAACATTTTGTACACAATGGCAAGGTGCAATTATGCATGACATGATTCTCTAATGATTCAGCTATTTGGGTTGCTTGAGATTGTTCCTTGGTTTGTAACATTAAATCATAAACAACATGCACATTCTAATCAACTTCTAATCTACTCCTCTACTTCTATCAAGGATGGAGGTTGTTTAAATGATGGATGGTTGACCCTTCACCAATGTGGATTGGTACCTACTCCATTGGGCAACAAAGTCATGAACAACAAAGAGGAAAGAGATGCCATTGGGTAAAATATCAACAGAACTAGATTTCATTTACATGCAAATCAAAGATTACATTCCATGTGATGGACATACTTAATAATCCATCTTAGAACTATGATAACCTGTATGCAAAAGAGTAAAGACCATTACAATGCATTTGTAATTCATTGGAAGTTGTCCCACTTACATCTAATCCCTATTACAATCACACTGACAAATGTAGTGAGGGAAAATGCACAACTACAACTATACATACTCCTAAATCATTAAAAACTGCCATGGAGACATACCGTTACATAGAGATGTGTTGTTATAGACCCTCCTTACTCTTCACTAGATGCATTCCTTCGTTTGCAACTTAGAAATTCAACATTTGATAACCTAGAATTGCTTCTAGATCTTCCTACCCTAGAAAATTGGCTTGGCGACCAACCCGTTGAATATAGAATAAACCCATAATTATATTTCTCATGTAGGGGAAATCCATGAACAATTTTAGAGGGCTTGCAAATTTCCATTAAACTCGGAAGTCCTTGAAGTGGTGCATTACAAAGGACATCCATATCTCTTGGGCGTTTCTTCTCCTTGAATCTTGTCTAAAATCACATCCAAATGTGCCTGGGTGTACCTACAAGACATGGAGGAATGTTCTCTTGGGACTTGCGAATGTCCTTTGCATAATGGTGATTGGAGTTGAAGTACGTGGCTTGAGAAATTGCTTATGAAACCTACAAAAGAAGCCTTGAAAGGGCACATGCCATTAACTTGGTAGGTAAAATGTCTTGGAGTTACAAGTGGGTACAGAAAATGGTGGAGCACTAGGGGTGGTTGGCATGTAAAGCATTCTAATATCTCCTTTCCTATCCTTCACTACAATTTATTATTCATTATATTTGTCTTGTTGCTTGTTATGTTAGAGAGTTTTTGGCCTTTCACGAACTATGTTGCACTTTTGGTAAGTTCGTGAACTTGCAAACTTGCCAACATTCAGAACTTGGCCACTTTTCACTCTTTCTTTCTTTCTCTTTTCTTTTCTTTCTTTTCGGCATGTCACACTTTTCTCACTTTGGTGAACAATGTTGCACTCAGAACTAGGAAAACATCCTCCTTATCTTTGTTGTATTTTCACAAAGTTTGCGAACTTGCAAACCCTATGACATCACAAACCTAATGACTTAACTTGGTCTTTTTGTTGAGGTTTTAGGGAGTTCAAAAATTTGTGAGCTTCTCGACTTTTGCAACTTTGGATTTTAATAACTTAGATGAATGACTGAGGTATAAGAGGGAACACTGACACTACACGAAGAAGGAAATTAGACATAGTGGCCCATTGAAGCTCTCTTGGATTGGGTATAATTGATGGGAAAAATAGGGGAAGGGCATAAAAAAGAAAGGACATGGATCAGTTTTGCAAATTTTGAGGCCTACAAATCTAGGCACTAACAAAATCAAGGGTGGGAAGAGGGAGGGAGTAGTGTAGGATTTAATGGTGACTCCTCAACACCCGCAGGAACAGTTGCTAGAGCCACGCTCCCTACCCTTAAGCCTTCCTCGTGCTGACCACGGCTTAAAAGTTTTTAAGTATATAAAAAAGCTTTAAAAGCGGACAAATAAATGACTATAGTCAGTTGTTTTTAATAAAATATAAAACAAAGTTTTATTTATAAAAGACTGTGATTAAAACCAAATGCATTTAACACCGACCATACCATGCGATTTGACAGTTTGTACGCCGACCAAATAAATACACTGTACCGCTCAAAAGGATAGCGAGTAGATCTATACTCAGACCAGTACTGCATACGTAGTGATCAGGCCAAAGGAGAATATGCCTTTTTATGCCGCAAATATTCCATCGAACCTTGCTGATCAAAATATGTATATTTTTTTTATTTTATTTTCTGCAAATAAAATATGGCGACTTGGGAGGTCGTACGGCTTGCCAAGGCAAAATATTTTTTGCCCCAAAAACAACTTTATTGAAAATGGATGAATTTACAGTCAAAATTTGTTGAATTGGCCTCTTGAATGCGATGGCAAGGTTGATTTGGGTCCAAAGTGCTTTGAAAAATCAGTGACCTCCTAGATCAACTAATCTTCACACCTTTTCAAACCCTTATAAATCTGGCAAAACATGACCAAATTTGACGAAACGAAAGGTAAACCTGACTTTCTTTGACACCATGGATTTAACCGTGAGGTCCTTTAAACCCCAACATGCACCTAGAAAAATCTACAAACCAACACACAACCCTCAGATCTGGGAAGGAATCTGCAACACTAGAGCTCTGATACCATGTAGGAGTTAATGGTGACTCCTCAACATCCCCAGGAATAGTTGCTAGACCAAAACATCTTCCACAAGAGAGAAAATGGCAAGAATACTTGCTTCAACAATGCAAGATTGAATATGGTTGAATATGCAAATGTACATGAGATGCCTTGCTTATAAAGACAAGGTGAGAGATAGGATTAGACAAGATCATGACAGGTGTCTTAATCCTATAACACGAGACAATCAACTCATAACAACCTAGGATAAGATAAAGTCTAGACATGACAACTAAGACTTTAGAAGGAATCTTATAATCCTAAGTAAACTTAACATGTGAAAATGGCCCCTAATTACCTAGTGAGGAAATTAGCTAGGTATAAGACATTTATTCACACCAACAAGTAGAAATCCATTAAGAGAAGGGAGAGGTGGGTTGAATTATCAAGGTGCAATTTCCAATAATGTGGATAGTGGTATGTCTAGTGATAAGGGACATTGTGGGAGAGGTTAGGTGTAAGGAGTAAGAATTAACAAGAAATATTAAGGTCATTGTGGCATGATCAACAAGTGGGAGCCGTTGTGAAACAAGGAAACCATGGATGTGGGAAATGTGGGACTTGCATGTAAGAACATAGTCCATGACACCTACACCACCACTTGAGGAAAGTAGATGAATCTATTAGGGGAGCTTGTTGAGAATATGGAGGTTCTAAGATTCCTTTTTACTGAAGAAGTCTTTGTAGGCCATGACAACATTATCTCATCAATAAAAAGTCTTTGTAAATCAAACTCCTTAGGATCCATCTCATGAAGACATAGCTCATCATTTGCAAGATCATGAATTGGTGTTTGGAGGGTCCTAGTGTGGGCATTAGAGTCACCCAAAATCACTAGCTATGGAGTATTTGGATATCTTTGGATGATTTAGGTAGGAGTCCCCATCTGTGAATGACAAAAGGAGATGAGGTTGGGGGAAGTAACACACCACAATGAAGACATCCCAAATCGCAAGAGGCCCCCTATGAACTTGGAGCCATATGTATCTAGAGTAGACATTAGAAGCAACTAGTGAAACTCTAGATTTGAGGTTATTTTGGATGAGGTGGGTCACCCCTCAAGAACCATGAACACCACTAAACCTATGAGTCTCAGGACAAAATGCTGAGATCCAAAAATAACCAATAAAAGGAGGTTTAGAGCTCTCGTGTATCTTACTGAGTAAGATGAGCTCTTGGGAAGCAATCACATCCTGAAAAGTACTGAAGAAGACTATATAGTACTGTTGCAGTTCCAATAGGCAATGGAGATGCCATCGCCTCTCATTGAGACTCAAGGACCTTGTCATGCTAACAGTCTAGAGTGTGACGACCTAGAGGGAGGGGAGTCACAATGATGGCTCTACCATTTTGTGCAACAACCTACTTGTTCTCTTTCTTGGTAGCTACAACTTGGATACGAGCTTTCCAAAGTTCCTCCACCTAGAGTCTAGTAAGGTCTACATCTAGATAGATATTTTGAAGACATAATCCTCTACTTGCTTCTACATTGAAGGCCAACAAAATTATTGTTGTGATTTTTGCAAGGTCTTTTGTAAGCTAAAATGCCCACCATAGGAAGATGAGTGACTTCCTTTAAATAAATTTGGAGATAAAGGGCCATGAGAGTGCTGTTAATTTGTACAATCATTCATCTAGTAAAATTGTAATCAAGGGAAGGTTTTGGTTCATCATTGTTGGTTGTTGGGAAGCTTCAACAATTGGACCAAACTAAGTATCCATGGATTAGAGACCTTTCCACTCATTATAGAAGGTACATTGAGTACACAAAATAATAAGTACCTGAGAAGGAAGATGACTATGAAGATTTGCCTCTTTGTTTTTGATGCTTCTCTAACTTTATGACAAAATGAAATCACCGAATTTTAGATGTTTGCTTCAAATTTTGATGTTCTTGAATCTAAGCCTAAGGGTTTAAGAACTAAATCGTTGGTATTCAGTGTGGAAAATTACCTCCCTATCAAGAAGATAAGAGTACCATATTGGGGACTTGGACCAAAGTATAGTATTTCTTATCATAGGTGTTGTAATTGAGCTTGGTTTTTGACAAGCTTTTGGAATGATAAATCCCTGGATATCCTCTTTGCTTAAGTAACATGTCTATGGCACATTGGGATCTTCAACTAGTATGTTGTCTACAAGTTGGGTAGGCAATGCACTAGAGTAAAGAACCATTATTATTAGATAGCAAAAATGCTTGAGCAATCTATAGGTTCTAGTGAAGAACCTATTGACTACTATGCTAATGAAGAGGGTGGGCAACATGGGAATGGTTAATTCGTCTAATAAATATTCCACTTGCTTATGGATATGACTAATAAATAACAATATTTAACTTAGTAATAATATTAGATGTCCTCATCATGCAATAATAGGAAAAACAATTTGAATGACATCCTTTTATCATTGATGTTATGGACAAACACATCACAACATCTAATATGATTAATAATAAGCTTGTTGCCATTCCAATATTCTTTGATGACAATCCTAATCAGATATAAAGTTTGGGATTTTTCAATTAAACTATTTGGAGACATTGCAATGGTATCAGAGCTAGAATCTTGTGGATAATACTTTTGACAACCAATGTGGATCTGGTGGCATCTAAAAGAATGTCAAAGCTTCAAATCACAAAAGAGTAAATATTAACCAGCTTATCAATGGAACACACAGCTGCCTATGCCCATGCAGTAGCGAGAATGTTGTCGAACTGTTTGAAGCTGTTGACTAAAAGGGAATGGATCATTATTCAGCAATAAGATTTGAGGGAAGAATCAATGCAAGTGTTATATGGTAGAATTTCTCCATGGACCAGCAGCACAGGAAATTCAAATTCATTAAAATCAGTCAATAAATTTGCAACTAGATCAAAAAATAACCATAAAAATTGGAATGATCTATCTATTTGGTATGCATGCAAAAATGGCGATATGAATACCATGGATAATATGCCAATCCTAGAGCAGTGACAAGAGGCTGAAAATATTCTTTTTCTAAATTGGAAGACAACCTACCAAATTTTCAGTTTCCATTGGCAGTAGACTAGACCAGCAAAAGCATGGTGGTGAGCACTTGACCGAACAAGAGTTTGAGGGTATCCTCAAGAATTGGGGAAAAAGCATCATCCATCATCAAATTAGAGAGGAGTGTATTGTAGGGTGGTTGCACTTTCTGCCTAATTCACAAAGGAAGAACACAATCAAGGATCTCATCATGAAATTCCCCAAGGGATCACGTAAAGATGTAGTGGATAAAGGGAAATGTAGACCTCATAGTGCTTTTTGGCAAGATTTTCATCATTTGACAGTCACAAGATCTAGGTTTTATGGACATTTCAGCATGATTCATCACATTGACACGGTAATACTTGACCATATGGGTTTGCACTTGCTTGAGGGCAAGCAATTCTGGGAAGGGTGGACTGTCATGTCCCCTTTTTGGGACTAAAATAAATTATAATATTTTTTAAGTTGGGCCTGACAATTACTACTTTAAGGGCAACTTAATAATATTATTATTAATTCAAATAAAAGGTGTTTCTAAACACTAGTACTAAAATATAAGTATTTTTAAATACTTAAAGAAAAATAAAATAAAATTAAAAAAGGTATTTTTAAATACTTGGAGGGAAATTCAGGACCCAAGGGCCCAATTCGAAAAGGGTATATCAAGGTTGTCTATCTTCATTTGGCAAGGAGGAAGTTACCTTTTTGCTTCCAATTTTCAGATTTGAGTAGTTTTTTCAATCTAGGGCATCCAAGGATGAAAATTTCTGGCATGTTCGAATTGTAGAGGACAAAAACCCTCTTGGATTCCAAATTTGGATCAAGGACGAAAACCCCTATTTCCAATCTGAGTTGTTGCAGATTTTCAAGGTTTCAAACTTATTTCAGCAAGGACCTAATTTGAATTGCAAGCAAATATCCTTCAAAGGTGTTAAAGGTTTCAGCGCTGCCCAACTCCTTCCAGTCATTAAATTCAGTAGGGGGGATTAGATCTGAGCAAAGTCAACCAGCTGTACACTTTCCTAACTGGCTGTATAGCATACTAGACATGCATCATATGCAGTTTAGACAAGGACAAAGTTTGCAAAGAGGTGTTTTGAAGGTTTGAAGCAGCAAAAAATTAATTCATAATTTTTCCAGCTGCCATATTATAGCAAGAACACCTATAGCTGTCCATACAACAACCAAAAAACCCTAGCCGTACGGTCATATGGATTCTATAGTGAGTAAAAAAATTGAAAATTTCTGAAAATTGTATTTTGGCGTTACAAGAGGTTGTTCTGTCTTTTTGGAGATAAATAAAATATTTTGAAGGGTTTTTGAGCAATTTTCTATCCACCTAGGGTTTATTCTGAGTTTTGCACTAGTTAGGGTGTATTTCAAAAATCAGAAAATTACATTTTAAAATTTAATATTGGCTGTCATATCCCAGTTTCAATGAAAATATCAGATGTAATGTCCCCATTTTTAGCACTGCACTCTTCAGTGAATGATAGTCTATCCTTGAATGGCCGTAGGCTAGTCAATGGTAGAATTTGGGTTTCCAGCTGCTTGGAGGTTTCTTTTGAGGATTCAGGGGTTTGCATGTTGGAGTTTTGCAGTTTGGTTGCGAGATTCTTTCTGGGTTCTCAAAAAGCTTCACAGTGGTATGACATGCAACTGAATCAGAGAACTTTTCTGGACTTATTATTTTTAGTAAGTTATGATGGCTGCATGTTGGAGTTTTATAGTTCGGATTCTGGATTCCTTCTGGGTTTTTAAGAGAGCTTCCCGACAGCGTGACATGCAACTGAATCAGAGAACTTTTCCAGACTTACTATTTTTAGTAAGTTACGATGGCTGCATGTTGGAGTTTTACAGTTCGGATTTTGGATTCCTTCTGGGTTTTCAGAGAGCTTCGCGACAGCGTGACATGCAACTGAATCAGAGAACTTTTTCGGACTTACTATTTTTAGTAAGTACGATGGCTGCTCGGATTGTGGTTAAAATGAGTTTGGAACAACTTACTATTTTAGCAATATGCTATTTTTAGTAAGTTCTATTTTTAGCAATACTATTTTTAGTAGGGTTTCTGCAGTTCAATTCAGTGGCTATATCTGGCATGTCAATTTGAGCAGTTTGGTCTCCAACACCTTTGGTGCTAATTTTGGCAGTGTTTCAACAACTTGGTATTATGGCTATTTCGGGCAGGGCAGTATAGTCAGTTGGTCTCCAGCATTTGAGGTGATTATTTCGGCAAGTTTGATATTTGATGAGAATATTATTTTAAGTGAAATATTTAAAAGGCATGTTTGGACGCCTTGGAGAAATAAGTGGTCAATTATATTTATGTTTCACTTTAATAAAGTGTTTCACTTTATTATTATTTTGGATGCCATAATATACTTTATTGACATTTTAATAAAGTATAATACTTCTTGGAGGAGGACGACTTGGAGAAATGAAATGCAAATGACACAAATGGGAATTGTGAATTTGAGTTTGGTTTTGGCGTCCATTTGGAGGGAGATTGAATTTGAATTTGGAGTAGGAAATGTTATAAATAAGAGCATTGGGCTCTTAGTTCATTATCTTATATCTACAGTAATGTTATGCTGCCGGAATGGTTAGTAAGTTGCTTCGAGGAATGCATACCTCCTAGCTTTGGCTTGACTTCTTGCTTGAAAAATAGCAACTAGTTGAGATTTGGCTGTTCTCAATCCTTGAGAACAGATTGAGCACATTGTAGTTGAGTTTCCTGCAATTTTATCAGTTTTTGGTGATGCTGGTGTGGTGCTTGGTTGAAGCACATTTTCGATCATAGCTCCTTGCACAATTTTTTGTTGGTTCTGGGTATTGGCTTATTGTTCAAGTCTACTTGGGGCGCCCCTTCTTGCAAGTTTTCAGATTTTTCAGAGGTGATTTGGATTTTATTTTGTTGGTCGCCTTTTCTTGGAGGTTGTACTTTGCCTGCCATTGCATTGGGAAGTGTGCATAAAATATCAGAGGTTGCTTGCTTCTATTTCTTGGTTTGTACTTGGTCGCACTTCTCTTATGCTTCCTTTGCACTTGATTTCACATCAATCGGAGGTGTTTTGACGAAGTTATGAGCATTTTGGTGATTCTAGGGCTTGCTGGTATTAATTTTTGATTTCTGCAATTTTTATATCAGACCTGATATTTCAATGCCTTTTGACTATATTTCATATGCTGGATAGCTTGTACTTGTTTGGAGTTCATTTCCTAACATTCTGGAGTTCATTGGTTATCTATATCTCATTGTATTTGCAGATTGTTCATCTCATTGTAATGCTGAAACAGTAGTACTGATCAGCTCTTTACTTTCTGCACTTTATATTTTGTATCTCCACTTTTGTGGAAGAGACTGGTCATGCTCAGTCTATATTGTATTGTATTTGCATATTGTTGATCGGTTGAGCCGTCAACACACTCCCGCTGAATAAGTGGTCAAGTTGCATATTTACTTTCAGCATTGTACTTCTCTTTCTAGTCCTCTCGTTGAATAAGTGGTTGAGTTGATTGTTACTTTCAGCAATGTAATTTCTATCTCTCCAATCCTCCCGCTGAATAAGTGGTTGAGTTGATTATATCTTCTTCCTATTACTCTTCCAGCTGTTTCAGTTATGCCAACGATCCCCTTTCGAGTATGCTCTCAACCTTGCCCGCATTGGGATCTGGGTTGATCAGAGGAAAGGGTTCCCTTCAGTTGGATTGGGTTTTCATTAACGTTAACGGGTGCATTTAGTTTGTGTGGAAAAATTGAAAAAATTGGCCTGGTATATTTCATCAGATATAAAATTTGGGGTTTTTCTATTAAACTATTTGGAGACATTGCATTTTACTTTGTATTGATTGTTGCTGTAGCCTGTGTCATTGTTGCTATGCTTGCTAGGGAAAATTTAAGAGTAGTTATAGGAAAGGGGCTTTGACGGGTGGGGACACCTCCGCTTGTGACACAAACTCAAATCCTTAAACTTTACTTTGTGATTGATTACAAATTTACAATGAATAATAGTTGAAAAATTAAAGCTTGGCTGCCCTAGTTGAAACTTGAAACGGTGAAGAAAGTTTAAAGAATATATAGTAGTGACCTCAAAGAATTTATCACTGACTACAAACAAGTAGGGAACCTACAACTGAAAGATTCAAAGAAGCTTAGAAGACATCAACTAGTTCAGCTACAACCATTGCATCAAGGTATGTCATTTTACCTTTTTTTATGGTTTTTTCATCTTGTTAGAGAGTGTTTGTAATTAGTTTAAATTATAAACTTTTAAAATGTGTTGGTTTTAGTTTCTTATCACAAAGAAACACCACAAAATGAGCACTAACAGCAATGATGACAATGTGAATGAGGGCAATGAATAAATGAAGTAAACAAAATATACCTTTCTTTTCATTTTGAAAATCCACACATAGGTTCTATTGGTACTCGACAAGACCGTTTTGCATGCCCTTCATGCTCTCTTGAAAAGTTTGCAAAAGGCCCTTTCAACCTCAAAAAACCCTTGCTTCAATTTGCCACCAATTTAACCATCAATATGGGTAAAAATATAGGGGGAAAAAAGCATTGTTTATGTCATATTTGGAAAACTGATTACCATGGGAGCTATAGTAGGGTTACACACCATCTATTGGGTGATAGTGGACATGGGGTTAGAGTTTTTGCAGATATAACATTGGAACAATAAGTTGAAATGGTAAGGTTGGTTGGGGTGAGTGAGGAAAAAATACTAGTACTACTAAGAGTTAGAAACATTCATCCAAAACATTGAAATCTATTGATCAATATGACTATTCCAATGTATTAGTTGGAGAGAGTTGTGATAGAGGGAAGAGGAAGACCACTTCTACTGCAGGTGAAAAAAATACAGTGGTAGGGTTAATGAATATGCAAAAACATGAGCAAGCCGATGATTCAATGGCTAATTTTTTTATGCCCATGCTATCCCATTTTAGTTGGTAAGGTTTCCTTATTTCAAAGGTATATTGAGAGATGCAATGGTAGTTGGACCCTCTTATGCTCTCCTATTGTCATGGATGGGTGGATTGATATTCGACATCAGCCACTCATTAATATTATTGTTACATGCCCTATTGGTTCATACTTTTTAGAGCCATTGATTGTTTTGGGAAACGCAAGGATGTTGATTACTGACTTGCCATTTTGAAGGAGGCCATAGACGAGGTTGGGTCTTCTAATGTTGTGCAAATTGTGACAAATTCAGCTTGTGTTTGTAAGTTAGTTGGTTTGATGGTTGAGAGCGTTTACAAACATATTTTTGGACTCCATGTTGTGTACATTCTTTGAATAATGCTTTGAAAGACATTGGAAAAATAGATTGGGTGAAGATAGTAATGGTCGAAGCTAAAGATATACAAATGTTTGTATGTAACCATCACCCGTCACTTGCACTATTCCTTCTTATTCAAATCAGTTGAGACTAGATATGCTAGCTATTTTATTTTGGTGGAGAGGATGTTGGAGGTGCATGATGTTCAACAATCCATGGTGGTTTGTGGAGAGTGGAAAAAGTGGGCTCAATCAAAGATAGAAGGGAAGGTGGTGAGAGAAAGGGTGCTTAATAGCTCTTGGTGGTCCAATATCAAGTAAGAAAATTTTATTTAATAATTTAAATTAATATGTTTGAAATTCTACTTTGTTTGAATTTTTATTTTCAAAATTTAATTTACATTATTAATAGTGTTAAGTGTTGTAATGTTTTAATGTTACTTGCAAATATATTTTCTCTATCATATCACCTGTTGTGGGGGTAATTAGGTATGTGGATATAGACTCTCCTAGCCCTGGAGAGATTTATTAGACTTTTGATAGCATGCTTGATCAAATGAAGCAAGCAATGCATGACAAGGATCTTGGATTACAATTCTATGAGGAGCATATCAAGCCTATTGTCACAAAGAGATGGAACACAATCAACACCTCTCTTCATATGGCTGACAATGCCCTTAATCCAAAGTGGTACACACCTAGAGTTGGCCGAATTCTTCTCTCTGAAGATGATGAGGTAATGGTGGGGTTTATGAAGGCCCTTTGTAATATGTATAGCAATGTGGAGGCAACCATGCTTTGAGAGCAACGACTTGAGTTTTCCACTCTCCAGGGTCCTACATTCAGCAAACTAGAGGCTAGGATGGATAGAGCCACCATTGCACAAAAAAACTCCATTGGATGGTGGAAATTTCATGGGAAGGACACACGAGAGTTGAAAAAACTTGCTGTTCCTCTACTCTCACAGATTGCTAGCAGAGAGGAATTGGTCCACCTATGGTTTCATCCACTTGATCAAGAGGAGCAAGATTACCTCTAAATGGTTAGAAAATCTAGTTGCAGTTCATAGTGCCTTGAGACTTTAGGATTGACAAACTATTGAGTATCGATAGACTCCAGTAGCACATTGGGATGTTGAACTTGAAGATGTTAGGAAGATTGACAAAGAGGAGGTGCAATCAAGATCAATTAATATTCCATATATATTGATGTGCCCTCACCATCCCCAAAAAATTTCCCTCGGACTGTCGTCCCTGAGACACTGGGGAACATAGTAATTTGGTAAACAAATTATGGATTTGTTGTTTAACAAGTCACAAACATAAAATTACTGAAGACACCATGACATTCACATCATTAATACCCTTCAAATATAGGTTGTATAAAAAGTTTCACCTTATCATCATAAATGAAAGTATGGTTTCTCCTATTGCAAATCTTGTGACATCTATGTTCAAATGCAATAAAGGTCACATTATACTCACATGGTAATGGCATGGGAAACCAAAAGTGTAAATGGAATTCAATTACATGGGTTTAAAATGGAAAAGACACAGAAAATTAAAAGATGCTAAAATACTAATAAAAACATGAAAAAATCAGCAAATGTTATTAGGGGTTTATAGGCAAAACCCCACAGCTTGTTCCAAAAAAACCAGCAGTTTTTTCAAATTGAACTCATTTTAAATGCTTTTTTCTCTGTTTGACCCAATTTATTGAAAAAACTAGGCAACCTGTGTCAGACCAGCATGGTGCAGGTGGTGGGTCCATTTAAAAAGCAGGTGCCTGCATGTTTTTCCTGTTTTCTGTGATGATGGATATAATAGTTTATTCATTTTTGGAAGCGTCATTGTCAGTTAAAGCCATGCAAATTGAATTACCTTTGGGTTTCAACTTGCTGTTGATTTCCATTGATTAAATTCCTCAAAATCCTCTTTCCTTTTAGAACTAACCTGCACATGATGCCCTAGGTTTCCACAATTCCAACAATTGCCTTTGGTTTTCTGCTGATTTCACACATTTTCATTAGTCTTCAATTCTGCAACATTTCAAATAGAACAATAATGGTCTCTCAAGAAAATGAATGTTATAATGTTTTTTTAAAGAGTTTTAAGCTGTCCATTAGAGCTGTAATGTTGGACCAGAACCTGTATTTGCAATGGAGGCATTTTCAGAATACAATTTTGATCTTTGTAAGGCCATATGAAGAGCAGGGTTGAATGCAGGAGGAATTTCATTATTATTTTTAGCAAATATTGGGCACATTTTTTGGCTTATCTCTAGAATTTTGAAAAGTTTCATTGGTAGAGTGCCTCCATTTGAGAAATACCATGCTCTGAAGATGCTAGACACAATTCTGGAAAGATCTGTTTCAGGGCCATTACCTGCACTACCTTTCTCCTTCAAAGGATTTGAGTCTGTCCTGGAGGAGGAAGGCTGTGAACCTGGTAAAATGTTCCTCACTATCTAGGGATTGCCACTACCTGTAGTACTGATTGAGTAGGTGAGAAGGGATATACATTTCAAATTTTCAAGATTCCAATAACCATAGCTGCTTCATCAAATGAAGCAGATGTAGGTAGGCTGCAGGAGAACTTCTTTGAGTCCATTTTCCTTCAACCGGATTACAAGCTGGCTTACCTGCCCAATGATACTCTTCTATCTGAAGATTTTATCAGAGACATTTACTGTTCTAACTGATATTTACAGCCAATGAATTAGGGGCTTGATTTGGAGTTGGTAAAATAAGGAGGTCTTCCTTATCTAGATAGAAAAAGGAACAAGAAAAATCAGACTATTAAATCATTTGGACAAACTTATCAGGGGAGATTCACCAGAATAAGCAACCATATTTTGTATTGATTTTCTGGTCCGTTTTCTTAGGTCAGGAAGCCCAGTTGTAATATGACGTTTTCTAGCACCACTTTATATTAGAATGTTTTATTGCTTGTCAAGACCTCTTTGTATTTGCTATTTATTGAACTTATACATTGTGTTTTAACTTTTAACTTTTAAGAAGAAAAAATAATACTTGTGTAATATGCTCTCATTATAACACTAAATTGATTAGGTGTTAGCCCAGGTCAACGTTTCCAATTCCAACTATTCTACATGCTCACCTAAGCTCAATTATTAAGTATTAACCTTTGGAATCTATTCTTGTAATCCTATCTGATCGAGAGATTTTGTATTGGCTTGATGAGTCAATTATAGATAGTTACTTATAAAGTTAAATGCAACCATTCTGTGTCGTGATGAAGGGACAAGAAAAGAATATTGGACTTAAAGTTCTCTTTCCAGTTTTATGTCAGATTTACAACATATTTCTTTGTTGATTCCAATTTTTTCTAATTTACAGATGGCAAGAATCTGTAGATCGTTTTGAACATGTGTTTGATCAGACTCAAAGAGGCTCAAAATCAAGATTGACTGGCATTCCAGTTCACTATCTCTCAGGGAACCATGATATTGGTTATGCTGGGTTTCATTCCCACAAACCAGAGGTGTGTTTACTTGAGTTCAAACTTTTTCTACTTTGAATGCTTTTAGCTATTGTATCTGAGGTATAATGTTTTTGAAATTCTATTCACTAACAGTTCAATTTAAAAGTATTAGGCATCAATTTTGAACTTAAGGATCTTCTTATATGTTCCAATGGTAGTTAACCTGTTTATCTTGCAAGAATCTCGTTATATGATTGCATGCACTACAAGGAATGACAGATATGAGGGGGCTCTCTTAATTTGTAGTGCTGATTTACCATGTTTATATTTGTTTTTGGAGAATCCTGCCATTTAATTTGATCTCCAGTATTCCTTATCTTATCTCAACAGGTTATTGAACGATTTGAGAAAGTGTATGGAGAGACTAATTATCAGATGAAGATTGGGAGTGTGGAATTTGTTGTCGTTAATGCTCAGACTCTTGATGGTAACATTTCTTTGATCTTGGTATCATCAGTTACTCCTAATGTAATTGCAACAATAAACCATAATTTCAACAATTTTAAGACAAATTTCTGGTCGATTCACATGAAAGTAAAATTTGAGTTTCGCTCTTATTAATTGTGCAACAAGGCTAAGTAATTAGGAGATGAGTACTGGCCAAACACACAGATCCTGAAAAAATGAACTTTAGGAATGTGTGTTTACAACACAATCAATCTATTAATCATGTCACCAGAGGATTATCCTAACAATAAACCAATTATATTGATGGAACAGTTGGCTTTTTCCTGGCTGCAGTTCTGAATGCTTTAGTTAGTGAAGGAGAGGATCTCCAAGTTCTCATCTAATGTGAAGGCTTCAAACCAGCTCTTTATCCTGAAGGAGAGGACCTATGAGTTCTCATCTAAGTATATATTGAACATAATTTTTTTTTCAAACAGAAAAAAGCCTGGAATTCATCGAGGAAAAATCTCCATATCCATTGGTCACTGATCTCAATTCTATTTGTAGCTACCATTAATTATGATGATATGCCCTTCTATGGAATTATGTTGATACACAAGTTTTGTTTAGTCTTGAGAAGTGTGGAGGCAATTCAGGAATGAAGTGCTCTCCTTGCCAATTAACTTAAAGTAATTCTTGGGAAAATTGATCCATAAACGCAGGGCAGCTATGCTGCACTTTGGGTACATCAGGTATGGATTTAAAGTGAGATTCTCCCAAACTACTTTTATGTGCATCTAACCATCTATAATGGCTGCCAGTCTGCATGACATATGCATTAAAGGACTAAAATAGAAAACATCTCAAATGTGGAAAACAACTCGCATCATACACTCACTTACATGCAACATAGTTTAACTTTAGAGAAACCCTCAAATGGAAACTCCAAGAAGAGTTAGCTATGCTCCTCATGTCACTAATGTCGTACATGTTTACATTGCTCTTCAATTGTCATTGTCTTGTTAGGCAATAGTTGCGGCTTATTTTACTAGGTCCTCTTGAAACCCCCTTTGTAGTTTTATGGGTCTAGTTTGAAGTTGGGTCTAGAGATGGTATGCCATTGGGTTTGCCTAGGGTCTCACCTGGGCACCCCAAGTTCTTGGCAGGACCTTGGGTGAACTTGAGCCAAACTCGAGCAAACCCAAGGGTTACCCCCAAACTCTGTGAGTGTCACTGCCCCTTGACCCTATTGGGGGTGTTGTCCCCAGGGTTCCTAGGTAAGATGCTAGGTGAACTCAAGGTGAACCCAAGGGTGGCCCCTAGACCTTGTTGGGAGCATTGCCCCCAGATTGCCACAAGGGGCACTGTCTCTCAACCCATTGGGGTCTCCACTCCTAGAACCCCACTAGTTATTGGGGTCTCTTGTCAAATAAGAAACTTGATTACAAGGAGGAGGTGATGAGGAATTGGGATCTAACTCTTGAATGTGCTGATATAGATGTTACTGTTGCACAACTTACAAAAATTTCTTTAGATGAGGTAGCTTCTACATATGACATGGCTAGTGGAAGTGGCATTGTAACTGATTTTAGTTCAAATGAAATTGAACCAAATGTTGACTTTGATGCTCTCGATGAAGAGCACTATGAAGATTATTGAATATTGGTTGTAATTTTAATTGTGTATTGACATTTGACAAGTCATTGAATTATGAACTTATGAGTCTTTTCTTTTTTGGAAATTATGAGGTATTTAACTATTTTGTGTATAGGCAATTATAAATACTACTGTTTTTGCATTTTTTATATATATATTTTTAATATATATATTATAGATATATAGCTGAACTCATACTTGTACCCAAGGATTTTTTTACCATATTGTCATACCCATCCTTGTACCAGGATCGACAACTTAGGTTGCAGCCAAGGCAAAGGGATGGTTGTTTGCTGCCTAGAATAGCTGCCGTGAGCAAGATGAATTGCACTTGCCAGAGGAACACACACTTGCTAGTTTTGAAACACACCTGACTAAAGATAGAAACTATCGTGTGCAAGGGAAGGTATAAGTAGATGTTGCCAAGTCAAATGCCCAGTGAAAACAGTTGCATTTAGATAATGCCCAAAAGTACCTCCAAAACTGCTTGTGCTAAATGCCAACAATTCATTAGCATGCTAGCCATTACTTCAACTAGTTCCACTTGGCAAACATGAAATAGTTGCTTAGGATGGACAATCACCATCGAGCATAAATCGTCTACCTATGAAGCTGTCATAGTAAAATAGTGCCACCAAACAAGGATGTAAGGTTCAAACTTGTGGAGGATAGTAATATTATTTTTGCATAACTCTCAAATGCCAAGAAAGATGAAAGTGAATTGATGAGAGAGCTTGTTGCAAGATACAATCATCTAGTTACTAGAGTTGTCAACACTCTGAATCCTTCCTTTGAGATTCTTTTAAATTGTTTCATCAATGCTCTATCTTCAGAAGTTGCTTTCTTTTTCAAGCAAGGAAATGCTATAACATTGTAGGATGCTCAATAATATGCTATCGAGTTGGAGGATCATATGATGACTTTAGGAAAGATACAAAAAGATCTAGTTAGGCCTCTAGTTCCTTTGAATGTCTCACCACTTTAGCAATATCCATCTTCTTGAGGTAGGAAAGATTCTTTTATCAATTATATTAGTGATAGCTCTCACATGCCTACTTCACCAACATGGTAGGTAGCATAAAGATTCCTTTATCAATTATGCTAGTGATAGCTCTCACATGCCTACTTCACCAACATGGTAGGTAGCAGAAATTGCTCCTTTCAATACACACATATTACTTGTTCTATGCAATGAGTGAACATGATGGAGAAAATTACCTAGAGATGCAAAGATTCACACAAATATTGATAGCTTCAAATGAAAGTCAAGGATTTTCGGATGGTCCTAGATGTCTTTCAGACAAGTCCTATGGTGACTCTATGATGGGATATACCCAATGTGAACCTAATATGATGGAACAAGAGTATCCACTAGTAGAAGAAGTCTTGCCCATTTTGCTTATGTTCTTTGAGGTTGAAGGACTATTGATGGAAGAGGAAATTGAAGTTATACAAGTATTGCATATATTCTCTAAGGAGGATGAAGTCACACAAACATCTTAGGACCAGAATTGCAAACAAGAAGTCATCAAATACAATAGAGGTGTTGATGATGATGATGAATCCAATTTCTTCTTTTCTTCATTTGAAGGCTTGTCCAAAGAATCTACACTAGTATAATCAAAGAAGAGCAATATATTTTTCTCTCAAGAGTTTTCAGCTTCAAATTTAGTAGTTTCTATTAGCACTCATGATGAAAATCTCAGGTGATATTGAAGAGTTAAAGACTTGGTCATCGAAGGTTGGTATTTTTGTTCAAGACATCAAAGAAGCACCATAGTTGGATGAAAAACAAGATTTTTCGTATTCTTAAAGATAATTTAGTTTTGGAGGTACCCATCAAATTGGAATTTCTTGAGAGGGATTCTTTGCCAAGTTGTGATAGTTTTCTATAACACCCTGAAAGTAGATCTTCAGTATAGGACACAAAGAATTTCCTCATGATGTTTGACACGTCCTCAATAGATCCAATACATGTCAATGAAAAAGAAGTGGATCTTTTCCTTCAAGATATCAAAGAAGAAGAAAGATGGATGATCAATGAAAAAGAAGCAGTGCCAAAGATTTATATTCACAATCTTGCTATGGTGATAGGAGACAACACTATGATTGATAATATGAACCTAATTATTTTCTTCTTCCTAAAAGCGTATTCATTGAAACCGATTGCTTTTTTGAAATTAAAGAGACTTAGTGTATCTGAGGACCAGCAATATGGGATGATGGATGGCAAAGTGAGTTATCAGAAGATGATATTTTTCAGCAGGGATACTTTGATAATGATCCAATGTTTAAAGATTCAGACCTTGATTGTCTTTCAGATTTAGACTTCAAGGGTTGCTTAGATGAATGCTCAATTGATGGAGATGATCAATAAGTGTCCCCAACATTGTTATACCCAAAATAAATTTTTGCTTTTAAAGAGAGATTTTTGTTAAAACTTAAAATGATCTAAATCATGTAAAAATGTTGCCAAAAGTATGTTTTAGGTCAAACAAAAGGTAAAGTTTTTGTGGGTTTATGTCAATGAACATGTGTACAAATTTATGAAAATTTGAAAATTAGGGTTTCGTGCCCCTATTTTTAGGGAAACCCTTGAAAATAGGACCTTGCTAGAATTCATTGAAAATGATTTTGATAGGATGAATTGACTTCATGATCACACTGGTCAAGTCAAAATCACCAAAAAGTTAGTTTTACTTTGGTGGGTCTATTTTCATTTTTCAGGAATAAAGTTAGGAGCTCCGCAACCATTAATGGCAAATTGGCCAATACCAGGTGCTGAAAGTTAAGCTTCAAAAGCTTCAACGAGGAATCCATGGCAAAAATGCTCGAAAAGATGCTCTGCGATGAAGGGGATTTTCAAAAGTGAAAAATGCTGAAAATTGACTAAGTCTGGAAAATGAATGCCTTGCTACCAAGAAGGTTGTGTAGTTGAATGCCTTAGTCATTTTTCCAACACCCGTACACGCAGCATGTTTAAGATGATTGCTAGGATACACACGCCCACGTCATCAACGACAAAAATCTACACAGCGAACGTGAGACGTGAAGAGATGAAGATCTTAAAGGAAATGATGAAGCTGCAATCAAAAGAGCCCCTGCTGACCAGGGGTGCCCCTGAGTTCAAGAGGTCAAAGGCAGTCATCAAGTCTTGCCAAGACAGTCATCCCCTTCATAATTTTGTTGACTTTCCAACACATCATCAAGCAAGTTCACCTGATTCATTGATCATCGACAACAGAGGCAAAGACAGAAGGTGTTGAAGGGAAATAGCATCAGAGATAGCAGTCAAAACATGAAAAAGGAGCCCTTGTTGACTAGGGGCGCCCTTGAATTAGATGCTCAAAATCTCAGTTGTTGAACAAGCCTGTCTTCGGGTAATCTCTCCAGCATCAGCTCAGCTTTGCAATGAACCTGTTTGTCAGCTTGCGAGACACATCAAAAGACAACAACTGTCAATCATTCAAGCATGCCAAATGGAGGGAAAATCAATGCACATCAAGGCAAAGGCGCCCCTGTAGGCCAAGGGCGCCCATCATTTTGAGGCACCTGATGAGATCTTCAACAACCGCTTTCTTCAAGGCATTTGTTCAACATACTCTTAGCTTCGCAGCCAATCCAGTTGCACGTTCACAAGACATTGTCAAACAGTCAGATGCTGAAATCAAGCAGAAAACGCCAAAGGTGAAGACTGGAAGAACATGCGAAGAAATTGGCTAAGTGTTGGTCAAAAGAACCCGTATTGAAGAAAGGTCCCCAATCTTTGAGACATGTAGATGCAGTTTGTTTGCTTGGTGACCTCCAGGATGACCTCCTCCACTTTGATCGATCCCAACAACGAAACTATCAGCACAGGCATCTGCACCTGACAATTCAGTCATCTGATGGGGGAGATCAAACTAAGGCAGTTTACAGCATGGAATAATCAGCCAACAAGCCAAAAGCATTGGATTTGAAGGGCCTAAACTGTCCTTCAACAGCTGAGAAATCAGTTGTCCTTTCCAAGACTGAGTTGGTTACTCAATGCACAATCAAGCAGAGTCATCCAACTCATCAATCAACGGTAACGTCAGATCAAAGCACAGAGGGTCTAAATGGTGAAGACGAAGAACAATCATCAAAATTGACCAAGGCAAAGCTAAAAGAGCCCCTCTTAAAGAAAGGCCCCTTTTAATCTGGAGCCTCAAACTCAGTTTTTTGAGTTGATGAATCCCAGGCATACCTCTTCAGGCTGGTCCCATCTCAACAATAGATCCGTCAGCAACTGTCGAAGATCAACTGAATGACCGAGAGCGAAGATCAAATAGAGGCACTTCAGCTTGAAAAAATGAGGAAAAAGTGTTCAAACTCAAGATGGACGCCTACAAAAGTCTAAGAATGATTTGTTGACTTGAGTTAAGAGATTTTGGAGGAAAAAGTGGCCATACGTCCCAAAATTGGTGGAATTTGCTCCAGTTGACTCTAGATCAGGCAGATTGACTCCCCAATCAGGTCTTGGACGCCCAATAGATGCTTGCAACTCCAAATTGATATTATCAAAGCCTAGGCAACCATTAATTCATTATTTCTTTGCAGGTTGAGGAGCTCAAGAACATATTTTCTTCTTCTCCAACGCTTTTGAAGATCTGACAGAGGGGTTTCCACCGTTCTTCATTTTTTTGAAGATCTGTTGCATAGATTGACTATTTATCAGAGGTTGCATCAAAAGGCGTAATTATTCCAGAAAGACAGTTGATAGCTTCCAATCTTCTTCTTGTCTTTTTCCTCTTTCCTTGTCTTAGATCTTCTTGCATGTATAAGAAAACAACAAATAGTCACAAATCTGACCAAATGGGTATGATCAACACTACTTTTTCAACAAAACCCACATGTTATATTTTTCTAGAAAAAGTAGCCCTATTGCCCCTATTTTTTAGGGTTTCCCAAAAAAAGTCATAAAATTGAAAAACAGACAAACTAGGTTTGTTAAGCTTTGAAGCACGAACAAAACCCATGTGTTGGATTTTTTCGGGAAAAATCATTTTCTGGTGCCTCGCTGCCTCTGCCACCGAAGGCTCTTGATGTCATAGAAAAATACGTTTTTTCGATTTTTTGACGATTTGGGTTTGTTTAGAAAATTATTCTCAACAAAACCCATGTCTCAAAATTTTTCGTAAAAATTACCCCCGACAAGGCTATTTTTAGTAGTTCCAGAAAAAGTTGTCCGAATAGCATCGTGTGCACAGTCAATCTTCAAGGTTTTCAGAATGCAGTTCTCCCAAGACGAATACAAGGCCAAAATGGTCTGACTCCATGATTTTCTGAAAACGATTGGCACCGACTTGCGTCGGGCACACCCAGTGGTCAATTTGGATAGATTGACAAGCATAGACACAAGTCCATAGGTTCCATAATGGTTTCACCTCGTATATCTGATCGCCTTCCAAGGCCAGTTCAGAGGATTGTAACCGTTGGAATTTTGTGCGTGCAACGAGTTCATGTACATTTCTCACGGTTGGAGTGTTCACGGTCAAACTTTGCGGTTTCATCATCAAGCTTCATGGTTTCATCATACAATACTCTTCTGTTGAGAAAGATCAAGGGAAATGTCAGAAACATAAAGCTGCAAAAGAACGCGGAAGGTAGTCATTCCAAATACCGAGCCGCCATTAGGTTACTATCACACTACCTTCCACATTTCATGTCAACAAGGTTGGATGACGCAGCTGCAAAGAAGATCGAATATCAAAAGCAGCTTGCAAGAGGTAGAAGAAGTCAATGGATGGATAGAAGGACTATTGACTAGAAGTGATGAGGTGTCAAACACCCACAAAGGATGTCCTACCCTCCATAATATTATTAATGGTGATGAGAGTTAACTTGATGCCTCGTTCCAAGTTAACTCTATGTCCCACTATCTTGCATGTCAGATCCCACCAATTATGGATGTCTATTTCTAGATCTCCACTAACTATGGATCTCTATTTTGGAGGTACATTTTGTAATAAAGTTCACCTTTAGTTTAGTTTCAGTCAACTGAAGTAGTTTTCCAGTTGACCCAGTTGACTCTTTGTATAGTTTCAGTCAACTGAGGTAGACTTCCAGTTTGACTTTTGTTTAGTTTCAGTTAATTGAAGTAGATTTCCAGTTAACTGCTTGCTCACCTACATTTAGACATAGGAATAAATCTTGCTGATTGGCAAGAACTAATTGTTAACTCAAAGAGATTTTAGCGTTGCCTGCTCCTTTGAGTTTCTATATATAAGAGCCTTGGGCTCATTATTTGTTTAACCTTTATTTATTACGCAAAATTGCTGCGCCATTGTTGCCAGAGTTTGCATGTCTGTATTTGTTCACTCTTGGATGAGAGTTTATTGGTTGATCGTAATTGTGCATGATTTCATGCCTTTGCTGTCCCAATCTTTGTAATTCTTTGGAAAAGCTTGAAGAAGAAAGCCAAATGGTGCATGCATATTTGATCTAAGATTTGAGTTGATCCAACGTCTTTGTTCTTAATAGTTTATTGTCTCAATCTCCTCCTCGGACAGGGATTCCTCCTCCCTGGATATTTTGTCATCGATTGCTATCGTTTGATGTTGTTTAAAGATCCGGATTTCAGCCTACACTTCAAACAGGGGTTCCTCCTCCTTAGAAATCTTGATATCCATATCTTTGTACCGTGTTGTTTCTAGGACGTTGTTTCCCAGCCTATACCTCGGATAGGGGTTCCTCCTCCTTGACAAGTCTCAGATCCAACCTACCGTAGAGAGTGTTTGCTTGTATAAAACCTTATCCTAGCGTATATCCGGGAGTTCAGAGCCTCGGCCATATTCTACGAAGACGGCGGATTCAAGTGATCCAACCCATCTATTTCGTTCCTATGCTCTCATACTCTGTTTATCTTGAGGAAGTAGGATAGTTTAGAAACTAGTTTAGTTGTAGTTAAGATTTGCAGAAACTACAGAAAAGCTTAGCTACTCCGCATTGTGTTTATGCACCCTTGTGTCCTGCCGCTGAGTAAAAAAGATAGAACCTCAGTACCCTTTTTTACGTGGAACATCAACAAAGAGAGATCTTCCTCTCTATATTTTGAAGAGCAGTACTATAACACTTGCAATAGTTGTCCGTTTCCAATAAGCACTCTAGAGGTGCTAATTGAAACGCCAACAAACACAAGGTGTAGGACTATTATCAATTGTAGTTTTGAAAAATCAGGAATAGGTGATGGATGTTTTCTTTGAACATCTTCAGCCTTTCCTAGAGGATGATACTTGGATCATGTTCATGGTTGCATATGTCAAAGACACGAGTGAAGATAAAATCTGATATGTGATGGTTACTATTTCTACAATAGTACCTGTACTATAGTTGCAGGATCTTGTTTGATACCTTTTGAAGGAGGCACAATACTTCTATCTACTATATAGTTTTCTCTTTATGGAATATGGTCATCCATAACCAATGCATATCAATCAATTTGTTATGAATTTCTCATTCAATGATCATGTCTACCTACTTGAACCATGGTTCTTTGAGAAAGTCTTGCAACAATTCTTTAGGCTATTTGCTATCACAAGTAAATTCTTAGCTCATTAGGAGCAGCTATTATTTTTCTTGGTTGGTAAATGGTTTTGTGTAACTCATTCTATTTCCCTTAATAATTGCTTGTAAAAGAGTGTTTTTGTTTTCGACATTGTTTGTGTTTTTAACAATCTGAACCTTTGAAAGTTGGCATACCATCTTTGTTTTGAACCAAAATCTCTCTTGTCATCAATACATAAGGGTCTTTAGCCTTTAAGGGGTTTTTAGTCTTCTTCCCCATCTAGTCAGATCTCTTGAACAATACATCATTCTAGAATGTTTTTTCTCTTCTAATTGCTACATTATTGCATGTTTCATAGCAATTCTTGGGCTAGTACCAATTTCTTCTTTGTGGGAGGAAGGCTGGGAGGGACAGTCAATTTGGTTTCATCCCAAGCCAAAGATAAAACGTGTTATGTTGTAGCCGTATCTAATATCTATTTTGTTTCAATTCCAATTAGAGAAACAATTAGGATCAATACTCGTTTGTTTTCTTCTCAATATGGTATTTTGGTAAAGGCGAACTTGGAGTATGTCAGCAATGAGGAGATATTGAAATTCATGAGCTGCAATGTTAATTTAATGCTGCTGTTAAATACTTAATTCACCACTGATATTTAGACCTTATTAAATAATTTTTGGTTGAAGAGAAATAAGTATAAATGTGCTTTGGATCTTTAACTTTGGAAAAGGATAAGATGGGAGATTGAAGGATTTCCTATGTTCCACTGCGTTTCTGGGACGAGGATGGCGGGATGGCAGGGGATGCATTTTGAGGATGGCAATCCGAGGGCCATTTTTTGGGGACGACAATATATATATATATATATATATATATAGAGAGAGAGAGAGAGAGAGAGAGAGAGAGAGAGAGAGAGTCAAATATCTACAAGTTAATAACACCAGTGTAACAACAACTATCATGTCCCCGCGTTTTAATAGTCTCAAGCTCATGGCAGAAAATGATGTTTATTAAAACCAACGCATTTGAATTTTAATAATAAATAATAAATTTAAATTATTGATAAATAATATTTAAATTTATTGTTTGGCCGACCATTTTGTGGCGCCTTAATAATATTTTGAATTTTGGTTCTCATTTGGCCGACTCTTTGGTTGGGCGCTTAAGGAACTAGTATTTATTAGTGACGCTGTTCGTGGTATGAATCATAGAATAAAGACACAGACACCTTGATCATTATAGAGACAAAATCCTTTGCTGATCAAACATGTTGGTAGGACGGAAACCCTTTCGGCATCCGTGTCTTGTTCCTTTCACTTCGCCATTCTTGTCTGAAGATCCACACTTGGTGTTTTAGGTTGAGTGATGGAGTAGCATGCCGGGAGTATACGCTAGCGTGGAGAGGAGGCGATTAAGCGTTTGAATTGTGGCAGAGCCACAGGTTCGGTAGCGCATTCATCATTGTTCCTTGCAATCACGGCTACATTCTAACTCTATCATTTCGTTATGTTCTTGGCTACGGGGTTGATGATCATTAACACACACTGCTCTCACCCTCATTGGGCGCCTCACTCAACACTCACCATTAGGCCCGAATTGCTAGTGTCACTCCTCTAGTATTAAGGTTGCGCCATCATCTGTCTGTCCTGGAGGGAGGTTTCGAAAGAGCATTGTGAGGTGGATAAACTTTCAGTCTTTACCAATCATTGCGGCTATTTTATTCGACTGGAACTGTTCACATAGATTCTCAGGCTCGTGGCTTGTGAAGTCTGTGAGTCGTCACCATATTATTGATAAATTGTGAGCAACTCTCTATATGGTTGGTACGTGCCTTGTGACTATCAATTCCAGGATCATTTGTGGAGTCCATTGCTGATAAATGCATACATGTATTGATCCCAGGACTATGTTGTGAATCGAACTGCTGAACTATTGATTCTATAATAATTACTAACTCTAATATCAATTGTTGTGATTACATTTCGTGTCCCTCCTTAACTCTATCTATTGTGCAAATTTTGTATGTTTATTTGGGTCCGAGTATCAAAAATTATTTGGAGTTTGATTGAAGTCTGGCTTTGAGTATTGTTGTGCAAACTGTGATTTAACTATTTTCCAGATCTTCATTTCTGAGTACACTTGGTTGTTGGTCAATCTCTAAATTTTAGTGTAGAAATGTTTAGGCATATTACAGTGGTATCAGAGCCTTGATCTTGCTAGCTTGGGGGAATGTTATGCGTTTGAGTCAAAGGGATCAACGAGCTATTGAGAGGGAAAGACGAAAGGCTGAAGTTGAGTCATCCGGAATAGGAGGCAAAGGTAAGAAGATGGCTGATAGGGATGAGCAATGGGAGATTTTCTTAAGGAAAATGTCTCAAATGCAGGAGTGAATGGCGAAACAATAGGAACAAACATCACAAATGATGAGAATGATGATGTAGACCATGAATACTATGACCAACATTTTTAGATCTACACCAAATAATGGGCCAGAAGGCAGCCATTCCAATCAAAATGGATTTGAAACTCAGAGCAATAAAGCTACCCGTGCCACACAACCATCGTTCCTGCCCAAGAATGGACCTACCAATGGAGGAGATGAGCAGAGACTTCTTGAAGGTGATGTCAATGCAAGCATAGATGCCTATGCATAGATTGATCCAGATGTGAGAAGTCAAATTCCATTCATTCAGTTTCACAATGCAAGGAATGGATCAGAAGGGGGACAATCAACATACTATTCCAATAGAGATCTTCAGCGTAGGGTGAGCAAGTTGACTCTCCCAACTTTTGATAGGTCAGGAAAAGTTACAGCATGAGCATGGGTACTAAAGCTAGACACATACGTTTCACTTAGCCCAATGCTCGAAGATGAAGCGGTCAAGTTTGCCACTCTGCATTTGGAGGGAATAGCACATGAATGGTGGCATCATGGAATCGTAATGCAAGGGTTTAATCTTGTCACCACATATGCTGATTTCACACAAAAGCTCATAGAGAGGTTTGATCGAAGAGATCCAAAAAATTACTTTAAGGAATCAACGTGTCTAAGGCAACAAGGGACCGTGGATGATTGTGGCAAAATTTCAAAGGCTTGTTGTTATGGTCTCAGATGTGATAGATAGAAGACTCATGTTCTTGTTCATTGAGGGGCTATCAAAATATTTCTGTGGTTTGGTGAGCGCTTTAGGGCCAAGATCATTGGAAGAGGCTATTTGAAGAGCCTTAAGCCTTGAGGATTCCACTATGAAGAATAAAATCATGCTTAAGAATGCACCAACAAGGCAACCAAAGAAGCCACCTCACGAGATTATCCCTCAACCAATGAATCCACCACCTAGGTCTCACGAGATGGACATGTCTAAGAATGAGCTGCGAAGGAAAGGATTATGCTTCCATTGCAAGGAACGTTGAGTACAAGGTCACAGGTGTATGGGAAAATGACACATCCACTATATTTAGGTAACATCTGATGATGATGCTGAAGAGGAGGGTGAATTCGCATGCTTTACGGATGAGGAAGTGCACGTGGAGACAATGGCGAGAGGACATTCAAGAGGCACTCTTGCTACACTTTCAGGAGCACCTAGGTATCACTCTCTCCACATTAGAGGGGACTTACAAGGACAAAGGGTAACGATATTAATAGATAGTGGGGCCACCCATAACTTCATTGATGAAGGGCTAGTGGCTAAGATGGGCCTAAGGGCAGAAGATTTTGAAGGATTTAATGTGACAGTAGTAGATGGTTACACTATTCCGTGCAATCGCCGGATTCCACAAATGGAGTTGACCTTAGGAGGACACAAGATGTAGGATGATTTCTACATAATTGGCATTGGTGAGACAAATGTGGTCTTGGGAGTGTAATGGCTGCACTTGCTTGGGGAGTACACAACAAACTATCAAACTCTGGAGTTGAAGTTCAAAGCTGATGGAAAAGAGGTCGTCCTTCAGGGATTCTCCAAGGCGGGTCCTGAGGAAGTTTCGACCAAGGCAACAAAGAAGACAGAGATTGGAGCAAAGACATTCAAAGATCTGGATCTGAAGTTGCTTGAGGGCAAGCAACATCCGAGCGGGGAGGACTGTCATGTCCCTGTGTTTTAACGGTCTCAAACTCATGGTGGGAAATGGTGTTTATGTAGTGTCCCACCCCAAATGGAACAAACTCTGTTGTGATTTTTTCCAAGCACTTAATTTGTCATATTGCATTTGTCAATTAAGAATAAACTGAGTTGCAAAGTGATTGTTTCTGAACTGAAGTCATATCTTGATCATTTGCATTTCAACAAATAGGCAATTACAACATGTGACATTTCTATAATCATGAACAGCTGTTACCGCTGATTTTCTGAGTGCATATATTGACTGATTACAAAGGACTGCCCAGATTTACATAACAGTAGTATACCAACTCAGAAAACACATCATGGACTACTCTTATGAGCTTTGCTGACTTACAAAGTATGACAATGAAATCTGGATACTCAAAAATTAACAACAGCCCTATAATCCCAGTGACAGGTTGACTTTGTTCAGAGATGTATAGAAACTGAGAGCACTAATATTTTCATGAACAACAGATATTCATTTATAATGATTGAGTTTATGTTATCAGACCTTAACAAATACACACTGTGGCTTAATATAGAGCAAATATGTCATTGTTCACACCCAAAAACTCATGACCATAGTTGAAAAAATTGCAGCAAAATCGCTGCACTCGTGAGTAATCGCATGCTAGTTGCTGGGGCGAGTAAATCGCTTGAATACTCGCTGCCGTGTTTTCATAAAAACGCGTGACAATTTAACCTCCAAAACCTGCAGAAAATCGCATGTCTTTCAGGAAAAGGTGTTGTGTTGTTTTTTAACCCTAGTTGTTTCGACTACAAACTCAACAAAAAGCTTAACTTTGCAGTCTTCTCACGCCGTGATGCAGAGCAGGCAAAAGAAAAAACGACTGGGAAAAAAATGAGGGCAAGAAAATAGTCGACAACAAGGAAAAAAATGATGACAACAATCAAAACGACGAGGGCGCATCATCTTTGTTTTTGCGGACGAGGGCATCATCTCTGTTTTTGACGGACGAGGGCATCATCTCTGTTTTTGACAAACGAGGACATCGCGACTGATAAATTTCTTTCAATTATTTTTTAATAATGTTTTAAAATCTTAGTAATGTTTTTAAATTTCAATAATGTGCATTGTGTTTAAATTTTAATAATGTGCATTGTGTTTAAATTTTAATAACATCTTTAAATTTTAATAAATGTTCTTAATATTAATAATTAGATAGTCAATCCTTTTAAAATATTTTTTAAATGAAACTGATTTAGGATTTTCAATTTCAATAATATTAAATTTTAATGTTAAAAAAAAATTACATCCAATTTTTTTATCATAAACATTATATTTTTAAATTATTTTTTATTTATCAAATTCAAAACAATGAAAATATTAATAAATACAAATATCATTGTCCTTTATATTTGAAAATGACTTAAATTAAAAATATAAAATATTTTTTAAATGAATTTAGGATTTCAATTTCAATAATATTAAATTTTAATGTTAAAAAAATAACATCCAAAATTTTGATCATAAACATTATATTTTTAAATTATTTTTTATTTATCAAATCCAAAATAATGAAAATATTAATATATACAAATATCATTGTCCATTATATTTGAAAATGACTTAAATTAAAAATATAAAATATTTTTTAAATGAATTTAGGATTTCAATTTCAATAATATTAAATTTTAATGTTAAAAAAAAATAACATCCAATTTTTTTATCATAAACATTATATTTCAAAATTATTTTTTATTTATCAAATTCAAAAAAATGAACATATTAATAAATACAAATATCATTGATTGATATGTATTAAACCCTAATTTTGGTTTATATATGATGAAATTAGTTGATACATTGATGATTGATATATATTAAACTCTAATTTCGATTTATATATGATGAAATCAGTAATATGCTCTACAAATTCAGTTTATATGTGCGTTTTTGAAGAATATTTTAAAAAATTGTGTATTTTCAAATGTTCGATAAATTTGCTGAGTTTTTCTTCGAGTTTTTGCTAAGTCTTGAGTTTTCAATTTTTTTGGGCCTGCCGAGTTATTGCCGAGTCCGAGTTTTTCAACTATGCTCATGACAACTAGTTGTAGATCAGCATGACAGTAATTTCAGATTTTGACATTGTCTCAGATAGGTCGACTACATATAGATTGGGACTTCTATCAGCTCAGTGAGATACAACAATACTTAGAATAACAGGAGCAAAATACAGTAAGTCAACATAGATAAGAATTTGGTAAAGGCGACAGGATTGAACAGTTATCAACAACTATAGGCGCACATAGACTCACAAGAAGAGCCACATATGGCTCCAAAATACTCCCACGTCCCTCAAAAGCCCAACATTCACAACTACCATGTGAGGGCCTGAATGTGTCTAAACCTCTAGAAGAATGCCACGTCTAAGTCTGAAATGAGGCACACCAGCTCATAGGATGATCACGCCCTCACAGGAAGTCTCACGACCTGACATTAATATCCTGTAGCTGTAATCTTTGCTCAAACAGATGGACGCCTAGGGTTCCAAAACTCCCACGTCCACCATAACAATATACTAGTAGAAGGCAAGAGCAATGATCTCATAATATAAATATTAATGTGCACATTAAGCTCAAAAATGATGGTTAAATCTTCAAACCCTTATTTCGAATCCTTTCTTGTAAACGATGAAGCACAAGCACAATCCCTAAAATGGAATTGTTTGCAAGCTGGCTTGGGAGATCTCTCACTCCTGTACCGAGCTGTTCTTCTTGAGGGATTTTGTCCTCAAAAATCTTGAGATTTTCACTACTAGCAAACCCTTGTTGAGGCTCTTCTCCAAATTTCTCCAAAACAAGAATAATAATCATCAATCAATAAAATGAGCTTCAAATGCCCTTTTATAATACTCAATTTGCATTTGCCTTCATTTCATTTAATTTACTTTAATTTCATTTACTTCTCTCACCTTTTTGGTGCACAACTTAATAATATAAAGTATACTTTAAAACTCACTTATATCTCCCCTTTAAAAATGACACTTTAACTTATATGATAAAGTATACTTTAAAATCATTTAAATCCCTTTTAAATAAAGTCCTTATGTCTCCCTTTAAATTGGCACTTAAGTTAATATTATAAAAAGCACATTAAAATCACTTATATGCTTGTAAATATAAAGTGCCCTTTTAATATATTTTATTAACACAAAGTTAAATTATTTAATTTAACTTTATTACTTAACGTTATTAATATTAAATGCATAGGACCGATATTAACCAATACAACTTCAAGATATAATTATGCCACCATGCCAAATATAGAAACTCATCTAGCTGACCATATCAGTGACTTACTATAATTTAACTTTATTGCCTGACGTTATTAATATTAAATGCATAGGACCAATATCAAGCAATATAACTTCAAGATATAATTATGCCACCATGCCAAATATAGAAACTCATCTAGCTGACCATATCGGTGACTTACTATAAATAGTAAGTGTGTATCAGATGGTCCTGAATGGTCTCCGGAAAATGCACCACAAATAAACTAAGACGAAGAGCTGAAGAATATTGAAATAAGCACCAAAGGGTCTACTGAAGAGCCAAAAATTACCCTCAAAAGGGTCCCCTAAGCACCATGTTAGCCTATGGGGACCAGTTGGTAGACTAATCACTGCATTTGACCACTACCTAGGAAAAGGGAACATTATAGTTTATTAACACCAATGCATCTGAATTTTATTAATAATTAATAAATTTAAATTATTGATAAATAATATTTAAATTTATTGTCTAGCTGACCACTTTGTGGCGCCTTAATAATATTTTGAATTTTGGCTCTCATTTGACTGACTCTTTGGTTGGGCACTTAAGGAATTAGTATTTATTGGTGATGCTGTTCGTGGTATGAATCATGGAATAAAAACACGGACACCATGATCATTGCAGAGATGAAATCCTTTGCTGATCAAGCGTGCTAGTAGGACTGAAACCCTTCTAGCATTCGTGTCTTGTTCCTTTCACTCTGCCATTCTTGTCTGAAGACCCACACTTGGTGTTTTAGGTTGAGCGATGGAGTAGCATGTCGAGAGTATACGCTAGTGTGGAGAGGAAGTGATTAAGCATTTGAATCATAGTTGGAAAGCTCGACTCGGCAAAAAACTCGCCAAGCCCAAAATTGACAAGTCAACAAAAACTTGGAGAAAACTCGGCAAAAAACTTGACAACTTGAAAATTGCTTAAATTTCATTAGAAACACATTTTTTTTGCAAAATTCAATGACAAGATGAATCCAATGAGTCCATAAATGAGTACTAAAGTTTTTTCTATTAAATTTGATTGATTTTAGTGCAAATTGAGTACAAAATCCCACTCATGCGTAATCCTATTGGCTAAAATCTTGATAGTCTAAGTTGTCGATTCGAGTTTTCACTCCCAAATCCCCTCATTGTAATCAATTTTATTATATGATAAGAGATCCCAGTAACTAGTGAGGATCTAAGAGTGGAGATATCAATGACGTTTAGGGGCGGTGCCCCTTGTAGGGGTTTGTGTTTGGAGGCAACACCCCCAATGGGGTTGAGAGGTAGTGCCCCTCGTGGGGGTTTGGGGGCAACGCCCCCAACGGGGTTGAGGGGCAGTGCCCCTCATGGGGATCTTGAGGCAACGCCCCCAACAGGATTGAGGGGTAGCGCCCCTTGTGGGGCTTTGGGGGCAATGCCCCTAGCAGTGTTGAGGGGCAACGCTCCTCGCAGGGTCTGGGGGCAGCGCCCCTGGCACACTCCCTGTCATGATATAGGGTGAGGTCGAGGGGCGGGGGGGCGAGGTCGAGGGGCGGAGTCCCCGCCACCAAGCCCAAATTAAGGCCTTTGAAACCACATAAAACTTCTTGTTGCACACCATTTCAAAATTTCATCACTTAAGGGAGAAATTAGGTATTTGAGACTTTTTATTAAAAATATTTTCTCTCCAAGTGCTATGTGACGAAGTGTGAGGTGTATTCATGCATTTATAGGGAAAAATCGTGAGTTTTTTGACTATTTTTTTTGATTTTTTTTGCTTTTTTTTTGTGTTTCGCATTTTTTATGTATTTGGCAAGTCTTTTGTACAAAATCGCCAAGTTTTTAGTGAAAACTCACCAAAAACTTGGCGAGTTTTCGGAAAAGACTCGGCAGGAAGACTCGATGAGTTAAAGTCATAAAGACTCGTAGGGCAAAAAAACTTGTGGGTTTTTCAAGACTCGATGAGTCTGCCAACTATGGTTTGAATTGTGGCAGAGCCACAGGTTCGATAGTTCATTCATCACTGTTCTCTGCAATTGCGGCTACGTTCTAACTCTATCATTCCGTTCTGTTCCTGGCTACGGGGTTGCTGATCATTAACACACACTGCTCTCATCCTCATCGGGCGCCTCACTCAACACTCATCATCAGGCTTGACTTGCTAGTGTCACTCCTCCAGTATTAAGGTCGCGCCATCATCCGTCTGTCTGTCTGGAGGTTTCAGAAGAGCATTGTTAGGCAGATATGGCATTATTCATGTAGATTCTCAGGCCTGTGGCTTGTGAAGTCTGTGAGTCTTCACCATATTATTGATAAACTATGAGCAGCTCTCCATATGGTTGGTGCGTGCCCTGTGACTATCAATTCCAGGATCATTTGTGGAGTCCAGTGCTGATAAATGCATACATGTATTGATCCCAGGACTATGTTGTGAATCAGACTGCTGAACTATTGATTCTAAAATAATTACCAGTTCTAATATCAATCGCTGTGATTACAATTCATGTCCCTCCTTAACTCTATCTGTTGTGCAAATTCTGTATGTTTATTTGGGTCTGAGTATCAGAAATTAGTTGGAGTTTGATTGAAGTCCGGCTTTGAGTATTGTTGTGCAAACTGTGATTTAACTATTTTCCAGATCTTCATTTGTTGGTCAATCTCTAAATTTTAGTGCAGAATTGGTTAGGCATATTACAGCAGCAATATAACATGACAATGTTAAAATGATGTTGGATGACGTCTGTGGGAGCCTACGTGCCAACCACATTCCAAAAAGAAATTGTTTGTTTGTACTTGTCACACAATACAGCGCTGTACCAGACCATGGCAAATGTACCTTTAATCTCTTTTGCACTCTAATACCATATGAAGAATTTTGAATTTTGATGCTTTTTTGAAAAATGAAACGTTGAAATCAAAAATCCAAATTATTTCTGTTAATATTATTATTACCTGTTATATAACTTATATCATTAACCATGAATCTGAATCATGATATATTTATTGCTGTTATACTACAGTTGTTTCTGTCACTGATGTTATGATTAATTTAATTGTTGTTATATTGCTGTCATGATAAATTTTTTGCTGCTGTTATAATGCTGTCATGTTACATTGCTGTTATAACGCTGTCATGATATATTTAACAGTCTTTTTTTTTAATGTTATGAACGATTATTTTGAGAAACATTATTAAAAGTTGTTTTTCAACAAGGGACGCCTAGCCGTCCGCAGGATGGTTAGGGGAGTCTGAGACGTCCCCAACCGCCTTGGGGACGTCCCCGACCGCCTTGGGGACGACCAAGCTTCCCTTGTGTGTTTCCCACCGTCCCCGATTTTGGGGACATGTTTCGGGACGTTTCCGCATTTTCTAGATTTCGGGGGGGATGGCTAGGGGACGTCCCCTAACGTCCCCTCGTCCCCGAAATGCCTCAGGGGACGGGGATGGGGGTTTGAGGGGTAGGGATGCATCCCTGTGTAACACAGAGGATTTCTTATCATTGAGGAATTTTCAGAAGTAGTTCTTGATAAAGAACATGATTAAGGTACCAGTCTTGTTTACGCTTTAGCAAATCAAATCAAAATCTTTTTTGCAAAGAAAAGATTAAAGGAAGTAAAATGTTTCAGCAATGTTTATACATGTAACAAATATTAACAATTTTGATCATGATATATTATGGGGCTTGAAATGAGTAGAGTGGTAATCCATTGTTCTTTTAATCTTTTGTTGTTATTTGAGTAGTATGCCTGGAAACAATGATTGGCGTATTTGCTATTGCAGGATCTATGAATGGAAATTCTACCTCTAGTTCATGGAATTTCATCCAAAACGTATCAGCAGGTATCACAAATGTACTGGCTTGGATTCCAGATGAAAGTATAGTTCTGTTGTTTTTCACAGACTAGAAAGATAGTAATCAATTGGTTGAATTGCTTCAGATGCAAATCCACTCCCAAGAATTCTCTTGACTCACATTCCACTTTACAGACCAAATGACACACCTTGTGGTGCATATCGTTCCTCACCAATTATAAACCAGGTATTATCTGAAAATTGTAACAGATTTTCTATTTCATAATTGCTGCCTTTTTCTGGGTGCTTCTCATTCTTTGGATGTAATCAGATGGCTTAAATATTTTATTTGTCAATCTCTAAACTGATGATCATTTTGATTATAATTTAGAAATTTTTCTTTGATTGTCAATCTCCAAGCCTTCATTTCAATAGTAAAGCTAGGGACAAACTTTCACTTGTTTGGATATATATATTTGAATGGAAAATACTTCTTTATATTGTTTGAGCAATTTCTTGATTGGGCAAGATGTACTTTCTTGTTAATGAATAATGACTAGATGATGAATAGGTCAAATGTAGTCGCCTTTTTTCTGTTTCTCTGGCCGAAGTTCATATTCTTAGGACTACATTTTTAAATTTATATTTTAGATCCTAGTAAAAATTGTTGTTCATTAGCCATGTAACTTCTGATATTTACAACCACTGAACTGATTGGTATTGACATGTCTTGTTGTGTCCAGAGAATTTCAAATGCAAGGTCTGGTATTCAAGGAATAATGTAAGTGCTCTAGAATCCTAGATTAAGCGCTTTTATATGATTAATGCTGAACTATAAGTTATAAATTTTAATTTTGTTATTTCATAGTTTTTTATTTTACATTATACAGGTGTCAGTAAACTTCCAAATACAAGACATTTTAAACAAATCTTAAACACTTGCATTAGAGCTTGATCCAAAAGAAGCCATAGTCTTTCTTCAAATACAAGTAGCATAGGAAAAATTAGATTCCCTACCATTAACCTATGCTACTACCATTAACCTAGTTGGATCAGCCAGCCATACCACTCCAATAAGGTCTATGTGAGTTCAAAATTGTAATTTCAGATCTGATAAGTGTAAAATCTGTTTATGCATTGCTACCTCAACTGTCATTTTGTCAAACAATTGCCAAACATAAAAAAAAAATTAGTTGGCCACTTTACAAGTTCAGAAATCTCTTAGATTTTTCCCAAAAATACAATTCATTTCTTTTCCAAGACTTTGGATTCCCACCAATTTTGTCTTCTTTTTGTTCAACCATATTTGAGTCACCACCTATAATCCAGGGAACATTGGAGAGAGGGAGAAATCCATTTTCATAGTTCACTTTTATTCCCATAGTGATTTCGGGCATCTATAGAACATATATCAAATTGATATCATCGTTAATGATAGTCACCCAAACCACCCTAGTACAAGGAGAACATCTAGACTCACTGTTAAAGGGAGCCCATTTAGAAGCAATCAAAATAGCAGCACTGCCTTTCCTTTGCACATGTTTTGTAAAATAGAACATGGAATCCCTCCAAACAAATTTGAGAGCACATTCAAGTTGGAAGCCCACAACTTTAGTTTCTTGGAGTAAACAATCCATTCTTGGCATGTTATTACAAAAGGATCTTCAAATGGGTTTTTAGTCAGAGGATTACAATCCTCTAACATTCTAGCAGACATAGTTTAGCATCATTTATGGATTGGGGAGGGTAGGGGAAGGGGAAGGTATTTGGTTTTTGTACAATCTATCAAAGCATTTGCAATTTTTCTTCTTTCCCTTTTTACTACTTTTGTGACTAAAAATAGTGGATTTGTGAAGAGTCCAACTGGCTCCAACTCAATCCCTGTAGTTTTCTGCTTATCTTTTTATGTTTTGATTGTTTTTAAGAAGAATTCTAGACAAAAGTAGAAGGGTCGCCAAGCATAAAAATGCAAATAATACAGAAATACAAGAATTTCTTGAGCAACTGCAATACTAATTAAGATCTGGCAATACATACAAAGAGATTACATACAAACAGCGTACCCGGAAAGCTCCAGAATAATTAAATAAGAAAGTACAGTGCATACCAGGCAAGATGTGCTGAAACTGACGAAATGCAACCCCGAGACCTTAGATATGCATTCTCCCACGCAGTAGCTAGTGAAAAGATGCTGAGAAGGTGGGACGCCAAAGCCAAAGTCAAGAAACTGCCAAGAAGAGAGGCGTTTTTGCCTCTAAGTTCACACGCCCTTCTCTGGTGAACATGCCTTTGCATAGGAAAAGTACAGCCTCTGCAAGAAATGGTATGACTTTATTGAAAACTGGAAATCTGGATGAAGATGGCGTCTCTGATGAAGAAACCGTCTCCCTTATTGTAAACAGGTAAATACTGAACAGAAACTCAGATGCAAGCATAGATGAACTTCTGGATGAAGCTCCCACAATGACAATCATTCAACTGGTGTCTCACAGTCTCACAATCAAAGATTCATTGAAGAATTTTCGCTCTCCAATGAAGGTTTTCCTGAAACCCTTGTCCTCAGACAAAATCACAGAGAAAATAAAAGTTGCAATGTCAAATGATCAAAAGGTGAGGTCGACTTGCATATTTTCCCTTATATCTCCAAAAAGGCACACATATCAAGAAATCATGCACTTTGCCATTTAAATACATTAAATTGTATTTAAATTACTTAAATAGTTTTTTATTTCACTTTACCAAGTGGGCGTACCTTTTAAACGACTTAAGTGATTTTGATTTTGATTTTATAACCTTTAAATCATTATTTTATAATATTTTGAGTGGCTTTTAATTATTATAAAGTCAAATCATAACTTTATAATATTAAATGACTTAACCACTAAAATCTTCATAACTCCCTCAATTCTCAGTGTTTTGACGTGCCATCAGAAGTTGGCGAACACTAAACTGCAAAGGCCTGCACTGAGCCAACACTGAACTGAAGGGGTGGAAATGCCAATATCCACCAAAACGGTCATTGGCCCTCTAACCAGATCCTGTCAGCCTACAAGGGTCCAAGAAATAGGCTAACTCAACTTCTCCTGAAACAGACTAGAGTGGGGACATTACAGGATGTGATGTCCCCGAAATTGTGACACTAAGATATAAGAATCGAGAAACAAATAAATAAATAAAATACATATAAGGATGTTGGCAATATAATCATAATTATAATTATCCAAAGATAATGTTATAATTACCAAATATAAATATAAACAAATAAAATAATAATAAAGTAATATCAATATATATAATACAAATGAATATAGTAATCTTTAGCATCATTGTAATATTACACAAAACAGAACTAATTAATATTTTTAATTTATATTCACAAAGGTAAATGAATCAATACTAATAATAATAACCATGTCTCAAATAAAGAAATAAATATTAATATCCCACAACAATATTTATTTCTTAAAATATAGATAAAGCTAATATATTAAATAATAATATATTTTAAATAAGAAACGACAATTCAAAATCAACAAGGGGCAGCGATTCATAAGTAGCAATTATATTAATATTAATATTAGAAAATAAAAAGCAATCAAATTTTTTATAATAATAGAAAGAAGCCAGCGATTCTATATATAACACAAATGCCATATAAGACGAAAGCCCTATAAGACAAAGGGGATCGATCGATTGATTAAAAGTGCAGTTAGTTAATATTAGTCATAAGCAGGGGTTAATGAGTATCAATTAGAAGTCAAAGTGGTAGCGATTTATTAAGAATGAGGTGCTTTGTTTATCAAGAAACATTATTAGTTGAAAAGATATAATCCTTTGCAAGGGATGTCACTCTTCATCAAGGTATGGAGAGGTATATAGGTATTTTGTGACTTGCATTTGATGAGGAGCATAGTGGAGCAAATTAATTACTATGAAGGCAACGCTTGATTAAGAAAAGTTTTGGAAGTAGTTTTAGCAAAAAGACATCCTTTAGAAGGATATCCCTCTTCTAAAAGATGCACCCTTTCATATGAAGATAAAGATATAAAAGGAAATCAGATTGTGTGGAATTAGGAGAAGGGGAAGAGAAACAAAACCTCATAGATACACTTTAAAGAAATATATGAAGAGGAGTGGCCGTGAGAAATAAGGAAGGTTTCAAAAGAATAAAGGTAAGTATTTTCTGAACTTCAAATGATTAGTGGGTAAATATATTAAGTATTTATGGATTAAAATATTAATCAGTCTAATACATTATGAATTTAGATGTTGCTGATTGACAAACAAATTGAGAATTTAAATAACAGCTGGTGGTTGGTAAATGTATCTAAACATGATTGGTACATATATTTAAATATATTAAGATTGATAAATATATTTAAATATATGATGATTGATAAATATATAATAGGTGATTGACAAATACAATATATACGTACATATATATATATATATCCATGCAAAGTAATTATTGATTCAATTAGGGATAAGAGAATATTAGATGCATAATATTATCATTATGGTAATGTCATAAATAAGATAATGTTACGATGTTTATAAATATATTTAATTATATTATGATTTATGAATACATATTGTGATTCATATATACAACATAAGTGAATTTCACATATAGAAATAAATGGATGTTATTTGTCTAGCCACAATAATATTGCTTACAACAATTATTTGTCTCATTGAGCTTTTATGACTTTACCTTGAAGAATAGACTTTGGGCCAAAATTCTCTTTCGCTATTGCTCACCAAGGAGAGGATGGTTGTGGAGGGAAAGGTTGGTAAATTCGATCCCATGATGAATGTCCCAAGATGGGTGATAACCTTGAGGGGATCCACATGGAGATTGGTCACGCGCCCTCGGCATTGTAAGTTCGTCCCTCCTCCAATGAGGCTAGGCAAGAGGAAACAAGGTGAAGATCTATTCTGATCAAGAGTAATAAGTCATATCAGATTATGTTAGTTATGCACTAGTTGATAATAATGCATTTCATTTATCTTATTCCATCAATATTTCATTGCTCTCTATCAAACAATCTTTAAAATCGAAATTTTAATCTGTGCATTTTATGTCTCTAATATAGGGGCATTGCACAGGATTCCATTTTTCCCCCTTCCTTTGCCATATCACCCCTTACACTAGGAGTAGCACCTTCTTGGTCAAGTGTCTCCTCCTATGATAGAGGATTAACATAATCATGAGTAGCTTTTTTCCTTTTGGATTTACCCATGAAAATTGTATGAGCAAGTTCTTTGGAAACCCTAGAATCAATGTTTTGAAGAACTTGGGAGTAGTGGGAGGAGTAGCTAAACTAGCAACTTGAGACTTTCTTTTAGTTTTTGGAGAACAAGTTCCTAGGATTTTTTTTTTTCAAAAACTATTAGGCAGCTCACTCGAGGACTACTAATTGGATCGGCAATTTTGTGGGGATTAGACTATAGTCCTTGTTGGATTGAAAATCTTCCGTCTTGGTAGGAACTATTTCCATTGTGTCAAATCATTCTTAACATATTATTCTTATCAGCTTCATTATTTTTCCAAAAGGTCTCCTTATTGTTTGTGGGGATGATACCTCCTTTTTCTTTTTCCATATTACGGCAATCTTCATTAAATGTTGGAGAACCTTTAGCTACAAGTCAATTGATATTCTTAATAATTTTGGATGATCTCTTCTTCAATGACCATCTTTCTTACAAAGGAAACACACATTCAAACTTCCAAAATTTCCATTTCACATTGTATCTGACTGTTAACCGGTTGGAAGCTTAGAATATATTAGATATTGACAGTACATTTGAGAGAGATTAGGACCTTGGCATTAAGATGTGGGAGAGTAGACCTTGTTTCTTCCACTTGCAACACATTACTCAAAGGCTTAAGATCTTGATGAATGAAGTCCCACATTTGTGGGGGGATATTTTTTATTTCTAATCATCATGGAGTAGAATTGGCAAGAACATCACTTGGGTAAGAATTAGGGGGCCAAGAAATGGCCCTAAATATTGATTTACCCATATTCCAAAATTCTTTCTTTGAAACCCTTGTTTGCATATTATGGTTTTTGAAAAACACAATGAATAAACTTTTATGTGTCATTATATAGAAGAAAATGTATGTGCCCAATATTTTCATCCATACATCGACAGTCCATTCATTGAAAAATTTCCTATATGGAAGAAATTTAGTATTCAAACAGACAAAGGACATAGCTATGTTTTCTAGCCTCTCTTCCTTTTTAACTACTACTATAATATCTGGATTTGGTTTAATGTAAAATAATTTAGGAAGAGATGAAGCCTTACCATTTTCTCCTCCTTTCGGTTCTTCACTACCAATGTTGTAGATCCTTCATCCGCCATCTCTATTGTTAATTTAAAAGTCTGCCATCACCTTTGTTTCAAAGACCTTAAGGGCTGCTGCACAAATTTTCTTCACTCTAGTTTCTATTTTCATTATTGGTATCAACTTCATTCTCGCTATCTTTGTTATCACTATTCTGTTTGACATTTATTGCAGCCTCCATGATGTTTTTGCTTTGGTAAGCATGCCACCTAGAGGTACTTACCATAACTGAACTCACCTACAACCTTGGAAGGAGTTGGGAAATTAACATAGAAAATGAGGCAGCAAACACCATAAAAGGATTGGGAAATCATACAAATGAAAGATAAGATTCAAATAAACTGTCATTTAACTAACACAACATCAAACATTCACTCCAAAAACCAACAATATTGCATATTGGAAAGATTATCAATCAGACGAAGTGTAAACAAGAATGGCGAAGTATACTAATCAAAGTCGATCTTAAAAAGGAATGGAGCATCCAAGAATATCTGTGGAGGATGACTCTTCATCTTCTTCACCAGTTCTCAGAGCTCCTCCATCATTCTTGCTTCACTTCAACTTATTTATATCAGAATTTAGAAACCAGCCACAATTTAAATGTTTTCCTACTTCCCTTGCAAATGAAATTTTGAATCTACCAAGAGAAGGAATTGTTGTGCTTAAAACAGAAATAAATATAAAATCATAACATGCTGATTTTTATCTTGGAAAATCCCTGATGTAGTGGAAAAACTAGTCTCATTGTAGTGGCAATATGCCTTACTACCTTCCTTTATTAACTTGGACATAGAGGATTATGACAAGTAGGCAATCTTTCTTTCTACTTCTTATTTCTCCCTACTGTGAACAGAACCTGAATTATACAATGATTCACAAAATTCTCCGACTAGTAAACATGCTTTGATGCTTGCATTACATGGCTATTTATAGATTTTTCAAATGACAGCAGAGTCTTCCTAGGCCCAAGGAGGAATTTAACCATCACCATGACATATGCACCACATCTGCATCCTTCCTTGGGTATAATGAGTAATCAAATAAAATATTTTCCTAGAAATTTTTGTTTTATCTTCTTGATGTTGATTTGGTCGCGATGAGTTGTCAGTTGACGACAAGATACTTTTGTCTTGGACTATAAAATTAAGTGGTTTTCCCTTTTATTTAAAAATTACTTAGGCTAATTTTTTCATTTGAGCATTTCTAGATATTATGAGCATGTAATGTGCCCATTTTTACACCATATTGTTTTGTGAATTTTGGCCGGTTTCTGAGGTTTCCTTGTAAGCAAGGTGAGTTGGGGAACTCCAAAGTTGTTAGAGGATGCAATTTTGGTGATGCAAGGTTTCTAATAACGACAATGACCTTAGAGGGTGACTTTGGTCTGAACGACACTCTCCATAGTGTTTTCGGACTTTTGGGGTGTTCTCCAAACTTCTTGGAGAGCATGTCTATTTTTAGTAGGTCACCAAATCAGCTTCATTCATTCATCCATTGCCTCAGTACCACATTGGTGCAGTTAGTTTTGGATTCCGAGGTGTTTTGGAATTTCTCATCACTTGGGGTAAAATATTTTAATGTTTCACTTAAGTTATAGTGTTTAAATCATAGTTACAAGACTCGGACTTGCCTCGGACTCGGCAAGCCGATTTTTGACTTGGACTCGGACTCGGAGCCTAGACTCGCCCAAGACTCGGCAAATAGAAAAACCCTTGAAATTTAGAGATTTTTAAGGATTTAAAGCTTGTTTCATGCACCCTTTAGTGAATAAACCTCAAATACACAATAACATCATGAAATAGAAACTACTATGATCCTATACACAAACATATATCGATCACATAAGTATAAACGCAAATTTTAGCTGAAGGAAATAACACATTCAGATATATAAATATTGTCAAATGTATACAAAACTCATGGAATATGAAATCCATGGCATCAAAACAAATATCAAAACTAAAAAAATAAGTCTATGGCTCAGAAGAGCTTGCATTACTCATCCCAATATCATGACAAGTCATGCGCTAGTGTCTAAGTTAGGTCCTAGATGATGATGTAGCCATGATATTTGCTTGTGTCTCAATGATTGGTGTGTATATTCAAGTGAGGATTTTATTATTAAAATTTTATTGAAGCCTTCAAGACTGCATGTTTTGTTGTCTAATGTATGAATTTTGAAACAAGATAATCCTTGATTATGGCTTTGACTGTGAAAGATGCAAAGATTTGCAACAGGGGATATGTATTTTGTAGGTTTTTATGATCATGATTCATCATTGGCCTATAACATGCTTAGACCTATAGTTTGATGAGGGTTTGGGGGAAACGCCCCAACGGGGTCAAGGGGCAGCGCCCCCAGCGGGGTCGAGGGGCAGCGCCCCTCGCAGGGTCCCGGGGCAGCGCCCTGGGCGCGCTCCCTGTCGCGATACAGGGCGGGGTCGAGGGGCGGAGCCCCCGCCACCAAGCCCAAATGAAGACCTTCAAAACCACACAAACCTTCATGGCGCACACCATTTATTTAAAAAATTTGAAAAAAAAAGAATGCAATTTTTAAAAAAAAAATTTAATCAAAATGGCCGAGTTTGGGGCACGAGACTCGGCGAGTCCGGCGAGTTTGCCGAGTCCGGCGAGTCCGGCGAGTCTCGGCGAGTACTCGGCAGCCGAGTCTCTGGGACTCGTTTAGGGTCACCCACCTCGGGACTCGCGAGTACTCGCCGAGTTTGGGCGAGTCTTGTAACACTGGTTTAAATATTATTTTCATAACTTAAGTCATATAACTTTTGTAAAGGCAAATATTATCTCAATGTTGGATGCCTAAGTGAGGGAAAGGGGGACGTTGTTCTTTATGCAGAATATTATTATTTTAAAAGGGCATTTTCGTAAAAGGTGAATTATTTTATTATTTTAAATTGTAATATCTCCCTCCAAAAAGTTATAAAGGAGGCGTGGGGTAGCTCATTTGCACATGTTAGAGATTTTGATAACGAAGTGCTGCTAGTTTGGCATTGGATTCTCCAAGTTTTTGAGGACAATGACCCTCAAGAGCTATTCTAGTTTCGGAATTGAAATATATTCCCTAGCTAGACTGGTGTGGCTCCATTCAGGGGTCACCATTGGTGCTAATGGTGAAGTTTTCCTTCATGGATTATCAGTTTGAGGTTTTTTGAGGAGTTTGGCTTGCTAGTATTTTCTATGCTAATCTAGTGAGTTGCAGATGTTTTTGTGAAGTTTTCAGATGGTTATTTATTGTTGGGCTGTACCATTTCCATAGTAGGCGTACCCTTGTTTTGGTGGTGCAGATTGAGAGTAGAGGATTTGATTCAGGGTTTTTCGCGGAGATTTTCCTTGAGCTGGGTGATCAAGTATGGAGTGATTTGCAGGAGTTTCATGTAGTATTGAATTTTCTATAAGGAATCGCCCCTTTCCCCGGCCATACCATTGCTAGAGGGGGGATGTATTGGTTTCTAGGGGAATCACCCCATACTTGCAGCCTTATTGAGTCCTAATGATGGCGCCTAGTCTTTACTAGGCTATTGCTGATCATTCCAAGGTATTCTTTGATGGCTTGGAGAGGCTCTTGGGGAGATGTACCAGTGATATGCTTGCTGATTTTGTGTATCAGACTGCTGCAACAGTGTATCAGACCTGATACAAACTCATTTAATAATATTTTGGGGGTATATTTGCTAATATGTTGTAGGGTTAGCTTGTTTACAAAGTGGGTATTCATGTGGGGTTGCTCATTTCATAATTTAGTAATATTTTTCAGCTAGACAGCAAAGTTGTAATTGTTAGTAGCATATTTTATGAGCTCATATTGTAGCACTGTTTGGTAGTACCATCGGTGACTTAGCTCTTATGTTTATTTGCTACTTACCCCACTGAACAAGTGGAATCTTTCTCACCCCATTGAATAAGTGGCATCTTTCTTATCCCACTTAACAAGTGGTTGCTTGTACTGACTCCACTAGATAAGTGGTTCTTGGTTTGAACTCACCGCTGAAAAGCAAAAGAGTTGTCTACTATCAGTTTGTACCCATTGCATAAGTGGGAGTTTTCTATTCACCCCATTGAACATGTGGCTTCTTTCAATAGCATTGCAATGTAAACCATACCACCATATGCTCTCACCTTGCCTATGCTGGGAGGATTTGGGTGATTAGAAAGTGGAAGGTAGTTGATTCAGTTGATTATCATTGTTTATGATTTAATGCCAACAAGTTGTGTTAAAATTCAAAATTTTTGGGGTGGTTATTATAGTGGTATCAGAGCTGGTGATCTTGCTAGCCTATTGGGAAGCTAACTCTTATTGTAGATTCTTCAATTGCATAGCTTGTTTAGTTGTTGCTTGTGTTCAGTTCATCACTCCATCCTATCATGACAAAAGGAAAAATTCAGAAATTTGTATACACCTTCCTATGAATCATGTTATTTGAATTTTATGAGAAGATTTATAGGGCTGGAAAAAGACTTGACAAGATGTGTATAACAAGGGATGAATTACTGTGCACTTTGGATACTGTGGAGAGTTCTTTTTTGAACATAGATCAGCTAGATTCCATGGAGTTGAAGATTGTTGTGGCTTTGGTTGTGAGTGTGTTGGTTAGGCCTAAGCTTATGAGATACTTGGATGAAAAGGTTAGAGTTGCAGTTATTTCTTGTATCAGTGAGTTTACAATAATTACAGCTCCCAAAGTTCCATACAATGATGACACAATGAAGGAGTTTTTTCAACCGATGGTAGAGGGCTTTAGTGGTTTGAAAGCTACTAAGTATCCTTCTTTTCACAACAGAATAAGAATTTTAGAAACTGTTGCAAGAGTTAGATCTTGTGTGTTGATGATTGATCTTGGCTATGACGATTTGATACTCCAAATGTTCAAACATTTCTTTGATGTTGTCAAAGAGGTTCATGATGACAATATTATAACAACTATGCAAAAAATCATGTCTTTGTTGGTTAATGAGAGTGATGATGTTCCTCATTCACTCTTATCAGTTTTATTGGCAAACATGAGGAAGGATGACCAAAATTTATTAATAGTTGCAAATGTGTTTTTGATGAAGTAAGCAGCATTTACAGGGTGCTGTACCCTTTGCACATCGAGCCCCATGGGCCAAAAAAGATCAAGTCCAAGTATCAAAAAAAGCTAGCCAAAAAACAACACATCGACCACGAACTAAGAGCAAAAGCACCAAAACACAGACCAAATAACAACTAACTGGAATTATCCCAGTTCTTTGATAGGAGGTCCATGACATCATCCCCAACCCACTCTTGATTCTCATCTGCATTCTTTCCCTCCAGCTCATCTTTAATCACCGCAAATAGAGTGCTGGCGATGAAATGGACCAGCTTCATAGTGAAGCGGGTCAAGCCCCTGAATCTCTTGTCCAGCTTGTCCATTCTTTCTTTTAGCACACAGTGCTCCTCTCCCTTGTCAATGACCTTTAGGTCCTCAACATGCTCAGCATCTTGCGGGTGCGAAGACTGAGAGGCCGAGTTCTCTTTTGGCTCTTTGTTGTTGTCAGGGATGGTGTTGGGTCCTTTCACATTTTCCTCCTCTTCCTCCTTGGACATCTTCTCCTCCTTATAGTCTTTACTGTCCGATTGCTCCTCTTTCGAGTCCACAACCACTTGTCTTTTTTTGTTATTTTTTGCCAATCTCCCAGACCTCCAAATAGTGGTCTCTCCACCAGTCATAACCGTTGCCTCTACCACCGTGTCACCCTTGGAATCCTTCCCCACAATATATTTTCCTCTGCCCACTTTCGCCATAGGCTCCATTAAGCCTTTTTTGTCATCTTTGCCCTTTTTCTTCGGTGTGGCTTTGTAAGCAATTTGGGCCGAAGTAGCCTTGAGCTCACACAGACTAGCCGCAACACTCGTCTGACGCGTTACCCACATTTCCTTTGAGTTTTTTAGTAGCATGCTTGGGTTTAGGATTATTAGTAGCACTCAAATGGGGCTTTTAGACTCAGTAGGGGAGATGTTAGCAACAGCGAGAGGTTCGACTTCCTCCACACGAACAACAAAAATGGGCTTAGGTGGGCATAAAGCGAGGTGGAAATGATAGAGCCTCATAATAAGCCCTTGTTGGAGAGGCAGAGGAGGGATATCTTTCGGGTTAAGGCTAGCAGTTTCCTTGCATTTTTCCACCGAACTTTCCAAATCTATAAGCAAAAAGAACGGAAAACTTAATAGAACTTTGTGCCTAAGATGATTCAATAGAGGGAAGTGGTAGAAAAAGTAGGTTTTAAATCTACCTTCGAGTGTCACATATTTCATGAGGGCCAAACAAAATTGGTCCCAGGGCTGCGGAAGGGCCTCCCATTTGAAACCTGACTGGTTGCGGACCGGCGCCTCACTCCCCACAAAGAACACGTTCATGCTGTCATTATCCTGGGTCCTAGTGTGTTTCAGATACTTTTTCCCTGTGCTTTGCATCCCAGTAGCCTGCACAATCACATTTTCACTAACTTCAAATGATATTCCTCCCAACGTCTCTCTCTAGTCCTTCTAGGAATTGGCAAATTGCGCGGACAGATTAGGGTCATGACCCATGAGATTCTTCATTAGGGGAGCTAAGCCACCCTCGACATAGATGTGCCAAACCAATGGATTTTTGCGGAATTCACCGTAGTTATTAGGCTTTGTCTGCACACGATCGCCACCCATGATGTCAACCTGCACAGGAAAAAACCAGAGAACTTGTAAAAGCAAAATGTTAGAGATATTGGCCAAGCAAAGGGCTTTCTTCACATAATGGATATTTGGGTGAATAAAGCTACGTTGGTTAATCAAGGCAGTGTGCAGGTCACATGCGTGAAAAGGAAAATCACCTATCATTAGTTTAGCAATGTAATAAATGGGGATCTTGAAGCGATTGCGGCTAGGTAAGCAAGATATGATGGAAGAGCGAGGTTCATTAGCCACGTTGTCTTTGCACAAAAAGCTAGGCAGAATGACTGCTAGGCCAAATTTAGTAATAACAAGGTAAATGGGTTTGGGACGCAGAGTTAAATTAGCGGAAACGGAAGAGCCAAAAGGGAGCTTTCCCTCATAATGAGCCATCACATCAAGTTTTAAATCCACTGGCTTAAGGATGAAATGATAATTTAACACAATCCCCATAAGGCGATATCGCAAGGTACAACCCTTCAGATTCATAATTACGAAGTACGCGTCATACTTCCTTGTAAAGCCACCTTCATTTAGCATGGAATTAGCCCAAAAATTTGAATTTTTCCACTTGTAGGCCACCTTAGCTTTTATGCCCGTCCACCAAGCCCAAAGTACAATCATGTGGACCCCCCAAACGACACCCATAATCAAGAAATTTGAAGTCATCATAACAAATGAGGGTTTTGTTCTTTCAAGATTAGGTCTTGAATTCTTGGCGGTAAGTTCCCCAGATTCCTCCAACATTTAGAGCAATTCCAAAAGGTACCAAAGTTAGCTAAGGCATCTGCCACTTGATTACCCTCCCTATAAATGTGGGTAATTTTCCTTAACCTTAGCTTAGATAAAAAGAGCCTTATATCTAAAAGAATATTCTTCATACTCCATCCAAGCAGTCTGCCAAAGTTCACAGCATCGGTAATGCACTTAAAGTCACCTTCAATGTGAAGGTTCTCTATCCCCAGAGAAGCTGCAATTTGAAGGCCCTTGAGCAGCGCACATGCTTCTGCAATCATAGAAGATTGGAAGCCAATTCCTCCAGCATAACCTGCCACAAGATTACCTCTGGAATCTTTGATCACACCTCCTATACTAGCTTTGCCTAGGTCGCCTTTTGCAGCCCCATAAAAATTGAGTTTAAACCATCCTCTATCCGGAGGTTCCCAAATGGTGTTACTCCTAGCCAGGGATCTAGAGTTGTGAAAAGAGCTTGCATCCAACTTCTGATGCCAAGCCTTCGCCATTTTAATTTCACATTCAGTGGGTCCCTTTTCCAGAAGTTTCCCATTGAAGAGGGAGATGTTTTCCTCAATAAGGCGGGCACCAATACCAAAGATCTCCCTAGGACTCATCTCAGTATTCTTGAATATCCTGTTGTTCCTTTCCTTCCATAAACACCAATAGATAATGGGAGGGATCTGGTTCCAAATTTCTCTAGGCAATGGGTGAATATAAGGACCACACCAACCCAAAATAAAAGATTTGATATCCTTACAAATGGTCCAAAGAATACCCAATCTTTCAAAAGCCAATCCCCAAACTTCAACAGCAAACGGGCAGTGTAATAGTAAGTGGTCTACAGTTTTCTCACAACATTTACATAACAAACATCTATTGGAGATATAAAATCCTCATTTCCTCAAATTGTCCTGAGTAAGGATCTTGTTGTGAGAAGCGGTCCACCAGAAGAAATTGACTTTTGGGATCATATGGCGGTTCTAGACCTTCTTCCAAGGATCAACCGCAACACCTTGGTTTGTCAGCAGATTGTACGCCGATTTCACAGACAGATCACCCTCTTTGTCAAAGGTCTAGAAAAATTCATCTCCCAAGTAAGATGAGGGAAGCCTAGTAAGAGAAAGTAAATCCTGAAGAGACCTAGCCAGGCAACAAAGATCCTGGGAAAAGGGGCAGCAAAGGCTAAATCCTTCCACACCATAGCCCCAAGAGGCCCAAGAACATAGTCCCTAATGTGGATACCGAAGAACCTCTGGGCCAGCCTCTTGAGATTCCTGAAACCAGAACTTTCCAGAGGGGTATCAAGTAACCAAGGATCTTCCCAGAACATGATCTTATTACCATTGCCTATCTTCCATTTTATCCCACTCCTAAGAAGACTTTGTGTGCTGCAAATGCTCCTCCAGGCTAAAGAACCCTGAGGATGAACCTCAAAAAGGCAACTAACCAAAGGCCTGTTCTAAAGATATTTAGAATTCATGATTTTGCACCAATCCTTAGTGTTCCTTATTTGATCCTAGCCCACTTTGGCCATCAAGGCCTTGTTAGTGTTGGTTATATCCCCGATCCCAAGGCCACCACAATGTTTGGGTTGACAGACCTTTTCCCATTTTAGCAAGGAAAATTTCTTCTTGTCCTCAGTCCCAGACCAGAGGAAATTCCTTTGAATTTTTTCAAATTTCTCAACTATATACTTGGGTATCTTGGAAATAGAGAGGAAGTAAATTGGTATACCTTGAGGAGCAGTAGAAAGAAGTTGATGCTTATCGGCGTGGCTAAGAATGAAACCTTTCCATCCAACAAGTTTCCTTTGAATTCTTTCAAGCACTGAGTTCCAAAAGCCAGGGGTGACCTCCTTGACAGTGAGAGGGATCCCAAGGTAAACTGAAGGAAGAGTCCCACTCAAGCAGCCTAGAACCGTAGTCACCCTAACTTGCAAGTTAGGAGTGTTGTTAAAGAAGTAAATCATGCTTTTGTTGTAGTTAATGCATTGACCAGAGCAGGCAGCGTAGTTGTTTAGACAATTTTTCCATTTTCTAGCTTCAACCACAGAGGCATTCCCAAAAAGGAAGGTATCATCAATAAATTGTTGTATCACAATCGGGTCCAAAGAAGAGGCAACTTTGATTCCCTTTATAGAGCCCTCCGACAACAGACTAGCAAAGTTCCTGCTCAACACATCCACTATCATGATAAATAAATAGGGTGAGAGGGGATCACCCTGTCTGATCCCTCTATCAGCTGAGAAGAACCCAAAGGGGACCCCATTGACCAGAACAAAGTACTTAACCGTAATAACACATTCCATTATGAGTTTGACCACAGGCTGGTTGAACTCAAACTTGGTCAAGACTTTAGGGATGAAGTCCCAGATAATCTTGTCATAGGATTTTGAAATATCCAATTTGAGGGCCATCCCCGCATAGTTGCATCTGTCCATGGAGTGGAGAAACTCATGGGTGGTCACAGTAGCATCAAGAATATGACGACCAGGAACAAACCCTTTTTGGGTGGAGCTAATGAGTTTGTCAAGAAGGGGTTTGATTCGGTTCACCAAGATCTTGGAAAGGATTTTGTAAAAGGTATTGCATAGGCTAATAGGTCGAAAATCAGACATGGATTGAGGATCACTGATCTTAGGGATTAGAGCAATGAAGGTGTGATTCAGTTGTTTGAGAATTTTACCAGTTTTGAAGAAATCATGAGCAGCCAAAACAAGGTCCTCAACCACAATCTCCTAGAAGATCTGAAAGAAAGCAAGGGGAAACCCATTGGGGCCTGGAGCTTTGAATGCTTCCATACTAAACGTTGCCAACCGAACCTCCTCCGGAGTAACAGCACTGAGAATCCCAAAATTATCATTCTGGGTAATGATGGTCGGTAGGTGGTTTAACAACAGATTATCCATGGCCGGTTGGGCGCCTCAGTAGGAGCCGAGTAGGCCTCCTGAAAGTAATTAGCAGCCAAAAAACCAATCTGGGCAGGCGTAGATATCACCTCTCCCCTCATATTAGTTAGTTTAGCAATTTGATTCCTTTTCTTATGTTTGATGGCCGACACTTGAAAGAAAGAGGTATTCCTGTCGCCCTCTTTCAACCATTAGACCCTAGATTTCTGTTTCCAAAGGATTTCCTCTTTCCTGAGGATTAGTTCCTGTTCCTTCCTATTCTCAATTTCTTGGTTGTGAGTCTATTGACTCTCATCCCCTTCCTCCATTTTCCTTTGTAAGGTTTTCAATTTTTCCTCTATAATCTTTTTCTTTTGGAAAATATCACCAAAAACACGCTTGTTCCAACCTTTTACCATGCATTTGATATGTTTAAGTTTGAAGAAGATCCTGAACATGGGGGAGTGATGAACAGGGATGTTCCACCATTCAACAATTTTTTTCTTGAAATCATGATGGGAATTCCACATTATCTCAAATCGGAACGGGACATGACCCACAACAGATCGGTCATTAGAGGTTAGTATTAGAGGATAATGGCTGAACACCGTTTTGGGCAGGGCTCTGAGATTAGCACTCAGGAGGCTAGTCTAGTGACAGGAACAAAGGAACCTATCCAACCGAACTTGTTTCAAATTTTCGCTTGAACGCTTGTTGGACCAAGTAAAGGCTTGGCCGGAAAGATCAATGTCAACTAGGCCAGAAGAACTCAGAAAGTTAGCCGGGTCAGACATGCTATCCGAGTAATCCACCAGACCACCACTTTTCTTTGAAGGATATAGAGGAGAGTTGAAATCCCTAGCCACCATCCAACGAGAGTCAATATTGTTTTTAATCCAATCAGCAAGATCCTGCCATAAGGCATTCTTAACATTCCTTTGATTAGGAGCATAAACATTGATTAGGGACCAAGTTCCACCCAGATAGGAGAAAGAGACTCCCACGCTACTCTTGCAGTGGAAAAGTTCAGAACCCATAAACCTAGAGGGGTTCTAAAGCACTAAAAGCGGATGCCAACTGGAAGGCGGACAACTCTAGTGTAATGGGTAACATTGCTTCTGTACCATACAAAAGCATAAAAGGCAAAGTGCCGATGGCTCGTTTGGGAGTGATTCTATCAGCCCAAAGAGCATCGTATATCTTTTTGTGCCAAGCTTTCTGATTTGTGTCAACTAGCTTACGCACGATTGTGACTATGTTTTTGTTTGAAGATTCGGCCTGTCCATTACCTTGAGGGTAATAATTTGATGAATGTGACAGCATGATGCCGTGATCAAAACAAAAATTTAGTATTTCCTCTGATGAGAAACTTGTTGCATTAGTAGCCACAATTTTGCGAGGCACCCCGAAGTGTGAAATGATGTTCTCCTTCAAAAAGTCACAAACAACTTCTGAGGTAGCTCGCTTGGTAGGAATCGCTTTAACCCATTTCGTGAAATAATCAGTTGCTGTAAGGACATAAATATGCCCCTTGTTGGAATGCGTGTTGATGGGACCTATGAAATCAATACCCCTTTGCTGAAATGGAGCATCTATGATAACATTTGAGCGGAGTAGCCGCCAATCTGACTTTACCAGGAAATTGCTGACATGACTGACACCTATACACCCATTCATATGCGTCGCGAAACATGGTAGGCCAATAGAACCGTGCTCGCAGGATCTTGAATGCAGTAACCCTCGATGAGAAGTGACCACCATATGCTTGACTATGAAAAGCAGCCAACAATCTCTGTTGCTCGTCTCTATCGATGCATAAAAGAAAAGTTCCGTCAAGGCCACGCTTTTACAGAACATTATTGACAAGCACAAAGTTCTGTGCTTTCAACTTCAAAGTTCTCTTCTACTGTTTGTCCATGTGACGTGGACATTCTCCATATGTTGAATAATACCACAAGGCTGTGTACCATTCTTCAGCAGAATCAACTAGTTGGACCAATGGAAGGTCCTCTTCAGGTTCCATTTCAATTCCACCATTGCTTTTCTGCTTTTTATCTCCATCTTCTGCCAATAGTCGACAAAGACCTTGCCCACAAACGAGCTTGGTCGACTTGATCTCCAAATCATACTCTTGAACTCTAGCAATCCAATTTCCTCTTTTAGTGCCCATCTCCTATTGAGTTAGCACACCTTTCACTACTGGAACGGTGACAAACACCGTAGTATGTGAATTCAAGATGTAGAATCTGAAATTCTTGACAGGTCTGACGATAGCATATGCATTCTTCTCAATTTGAGAATAGCACAATTCACTATCTTTAAAACTGGTACTCATGAAAGTGATCGGATATTCTCCTTCTTCACTAAGCTTCTGTGTCAATATGGCAGACAATGTGTGTTCCGACGCATAACAATAGAGGATGAAATCCTTCTGAAAATCAGGACGAACCAACATTGGTGCGTTAGCAATAGCTTCTTTGATTTTAATAAAGGCTTGCTTGCCTTTTTCTGTCCATATGAACATGGACTTCTTTTTCATCATAGCTGAGATTTCCTTCACCAGCTCCGAAAAATCTGGTACAAACCTCCGAATAAAGTTGACTTTACCGATAAAGGAGTGCACTTGTGTTTTGTTTGTTGGAAGAGAGGTTCTTAATTGAATCCACCTGATTTGGGTCAATTTTGGTTCCCTCCTTGGAAACGATGTGGCCAAGTAACTTGCCCTCCGCCACCGCAAAGATGGTCTTCTTGGGATTCAATGAAATTCTATGGTACCTGCATCTTTCGAAAATTTTCGCGAGGTGCGAAAAGTGATCGTTCCGTTTATCTGAGAAAACGGTCAAGTCATCTAGATAGACGACTATTATTTTGTTCTTGAGATCCCCAAACGCCAAATCCATGGCTCTTTGAAAAGTAGCACCGGCGTTTATAAGGCCGAAAGGCATCCTCTCATAAGCAAATGTTCCCCACGGCGTGGTGAAAGCTGTTTTGATCTGCTCTTCCTCTGCCATTGCAATTTGATTATAATCGGAAAAACCATCAAGAAGTGATAGCATCTCCGATTCGATGACTGTCTGCAATTTATGCTCCATGATCGGTAAGGGGTAATTGTCCTTCAAGGACGATAAATTGAAGTTCCTGAAATCCACGCAAATTCTGATTTCTCCGTTCTTCTTGCACACAGGAACAATGTTGGACACCCAGGTGGAGTGATGAATTGGGTAAATTATCTTTGAGTCCACCATCTTTTGAATTTCTGTGTAGATAGTATCTTGAATCCACGAATTGTAATGTCTCTACTTTTGCCTGAAAGGCTTAACATCAGACTCCAGAGGAATTGTATGTGACAATTCTACGGGTGTGAAGACCTTCAAGTCTTCGTATGACTAGGCAAATACATCCTTGTATTGTTTGAACAAGGCGGTAAACTTCTCAGCTTCTTCTGTAGTACAACACTTGCCTAGATTAACAAATCGAGGTTTGTCTTCAGTGCCGATGTTCACTTGGAAATGTTTAGCAGAAGTATTAACACTTGACATTTTTTGATTTTGGATGTATCGGTCATGCCGGTCAAAAATATCCTCTAAAGATACAAAACCCTTAGGAATTTGATTTCCTCTCAAATGTATGATCCCGGATTTCGTAGCTTCAGAGTCTTCAATAATTGACTCTTTGAAAGGAGTAGAACTTCCTTGAAAGAACAATTCTTTGTAGTTGTCTCCCATAACGAGAAACTCTTTGATGTCATCATCGTCATCAAAGACTTGCCAGTTGTCTGCATTATCTGGTATAGCTGGCCTGTAGATTAGCTCAATAGCAAATGAATTTTGACGAAAGTCAGAATGCGGCATGAAAAGAGCGGCTGACACTGCAAGGGCCTATTGTCCGTTCTTGAAATATATTGGATGTGAAAAGCATCGAACCATTCGATAGCATTCCACACCCTCTGTCTGTAGGATTGAAGGCGATTCTTTTTGACTTGAAACTGCTCCCTGATTTGTTTGACAATGAGCTCTGCATCTCCTTCAACTCTAAGTAATTTGATCCCCATATCCTTCATGTTCTTGAGACCCAATAAAAGCGCCTCGTATTCTGCAGTGTTGTTGGTGCATTCAAATTGCAACCTATATGCGAATGGATATAAGCAACCTTTGGGAGAGATGATCACTACTTCCGCTCCTGATCTTGATGTTGAACAACTACCGTTGAACTGCATCGTCCACATTTTTAATTCTTCATATGATGTAGTCGTGGAAAGTGCAAAATTCTAACAATCTTCATTGACATCAGATATCATAGCATATGTCCCTGGTCCCGTGTCTTGATATAACACTTGTGCATGTGGAAACTGGGACTTTACCACCGTAAACTTTGATTTCACCTCAGACTCTAGCTTGAAAGTGCCCTTCTTCAATGGAATTGTCGCGAACGACCAATCCAATTGAATTTCTCCTCCGAGATCCTTGCAGAAACTCTTGCTGAGCAACATCCCGTAACTTGTAGGAATGTCAGCGATCAAGATAGTCATCATGATTTTCTTTTTAGGACAAGATGCTAGCCTTACTTGCGCATCTTCCAGTTGACCGACCAACGACACTGGCTTTGACTCAAGTGAATAACACTTTTCCTTGGTTTCGGTGCACGAAAGTCCCAACACATTCATGATCTGTAAAGGCATGAATTTGTTTGATGCTCCGCTATATATGATGCAATTGCTGAGTTTAAAACCTCCTATATACAAAGATATATAAAACGGCTTTGGCTTGTCTTCTGCTGAAACAGAGGATTCAAGTAATGTAGGTTGGATTGCAACCTTCTTCTTTAACACCTTGAGGATTCTATCCAACTACTCTAGATGATCTTGAAGATACTCCAGTTGTGAGATTTTTACCTTCGTCTTCATCATGGAAGACACAATATCGAAGTTTGCTAAGGTTGGATCTTGAACAACCGGCACGGTGTTTACTTGTGAAGATTTTTGATTGGAAGTGGAAGCCACTTCCTTTTCTTTTTCATCAGACTTCCGCTTTTCCTCTTCTTCTTTTTGTGCTTTGAAGTGTTGTGCACGTGTAAAAAAGGCGATGCGATGTTCTCATGATTGACCGCAAAAGAGTATCAGCAGTAATCTTCTTCTTCTTCTTGTTCGTTAACGGGTTCTTTATCAAAGTATCCTGTTGCGGAGTCGCCATCAAAGTTGTCCGTCTGTGGTGAGATAACATTAGTAGTTGGTGAAGGTGCGAAACTAGAAACTTGGAGCAGCATCAGCAAATCCCATGATCTGACTCATTCTTTGATTTTCTAGACATGTAGCTCTGGTGTGTTCGACAGTATGATGGAAAGAGCAATAAGCTGTAGGCTTCTCAGCTTCAACATGCTGTCTTGGTGTCCTTGTGGAAACTTTGATTTGTAATTGTTGAAAGGCTAGAAGTTATTCCTCTTCGGCTGGTAAGGTTGTTGAGGTTGATATGACGGTTGTGCAGTGCTTGCTGCCCTTTTGTGGGTGACTGCCTCTTGAGAATGGTCACCTTGTTGGCTACCTTCTGAAGTAGCGGATTAGCAGACGCTTGAACAAGCGGTCTGATCGAATCATTCCTCATCTTGCCCATCGTAATCATGTTATCTTCAATTTTGATAGCTTCCTCTTGAGTGAGTTGTAGATCTACTCCTTCACTTCCCTTCAAGAGAAAGGCTATTTCTGACGGTAGTGCATTGATGAAGCTGCTCATCAAAATCTCATCAAATGGGTTTGATGTATGGGTAAGACGTGCAACAAGGCGGTTAAACCTTGCTATGAATTCCCTCATTGGTTCTGTAGGCTCCATCTTTGAGTTTGAGAGCTGTGCAAATAGTTGATGATTATCCTCGGTAGGCTTGAATCTCGCCAAGAATTTCTCACTCATGACTGCCCAACTTGTAATAAGACCTGGTTCAAGATTATGAAACCAGCCTGATGCGTTGTTCTCCAAGGTCTGAACAAAGAGATGAACAACTATGTCTTCATGTGGAACATGCAAAACGAAACAAGCCGTTGTGAATGCTGAAATGTGTTCATCAGGATGTTTAGATCCATCGCCATGGAATCGAGGAAAGTGCTTTCGCGATCCCTTAGGCAACTCATGGTGTCCTGTTAAGGCCAACGGTCCGATGTTGTCGCCCCAAGGTAGTGGGGTTGAATGTCTTACGTTCCTTCCGTTTCGACCATTGCCGTTGTTGTTGTTGTCGCCTATTGCTATAGGTGGGACTGGAGATTCTTCTTCTAATCCTTCTAGGAAATACTTAGGAACCTCTTCAAAGCGCGGCTCTTTTTGAATAGGAGGATTGTGCCTCCTTCTGTAGTAAACTTGGTAAGCCAGGATGCTCTATTCCCACGTAGGTGGTGGCAAAATTGGTCTAGTTGTTGCAAGATCCGCCTTCTCTTCTTCTTTGTCTAGAGTAGTAGCTGCATTTCTCCATTGAGTAGTAGATGTATGATTTTCAAAGATAAAACTCCGCAGGCTATTGATGATGTCTGATTGCTTGCCTTGAATTAGCACAAAGTTCGGCTGTATGGCAGTCGGAGTAAGTCCTGGTTGTTGAACAGGAGCAGTAGGACGCCAAATGGTCATTCCCGTGATATAAAGCGTGAAGCTTTCTTGAAGTTTTCTTGCCTCGTGCCCCACGGTGGGCGTCAGAAAACTGTTGGCGTAATAACTAACACCTCTGGTGTGTAAGTTAAAACGGACAGCTATGCACAATGCGTAATGAGTGCTCTTGAAATTAGGAGGGGAAGCTCCCTCTTTTGCTGATATGCGTGAAAAGGTAAAGTATTCTAAATCCTATCTTTTTTATCTCAGCTGGAAGAGGCACAAGGTTAAGAAAACCTAGAACGTTGCAGCTAAGGATTTTCTGGTTTCGCAGATCATTAACTACAACTAAACTAACTACGTTAAATCTATCCAGTTTCCTCAAGTAAACAGAGCATGAGGAAATGGAGCGGGGATGTGATTACACGATAAACTTCATGTAAGATTCACAACGTGAAGGCAAGGTGGCACAACTATTTGCTTGGCTGGGAAGAAGTTTATTAGAACAAACAAATATACGATAAACTAAGCACAGATTCACAACGTGAAGGCAAGGTGGCACAACTATTTGCTTGGCTGAATAAGTTTATTGACACACACATGACACGATAAGCTTTAGGTACAGATTCTAAACTTGAAAGGAAGGTGGCACAACAATTTTCTCAATCTGAATAGGCTTATTAAACACAAAACACAAGGTAAGCAACTGGCACAGTGTATTGCATAGATGAGACACGCATACAACAACGATCAAACGAGCAACCCCATTTAACTAAGATGAGCATTCACCATAATAACTGCATGAAACCCGAGTGGCATAACAATTCATCATCATAACAAATATTCGTGAACAAATACAAAATAGGCAATAGTACAGGCAAGGTAGGCACAACATATATTACTCTCTCGTGCAAAAGTTCTTTACAAATGAGCTGAAAGCTCTTATTTATAAACATCAAAGGTGTAGGCAACCCTAAAATCACCTTGAGTCAACTACAGTCCTGCAGTGCATGCAAGATCTTATTGCTAAACCCTAATAATGGAAACTATACAATTAACTGGCAAGCTACCATCAGTTAACCGAAACATCTAATCTAAGTGGACAATGTGCAAGCATGCACGTCCTTATTGAAAGCAAGGTAACTGGAATACTAACATCAGTTAACGTAAAAACCTAGAAAAGAAACTCCAAGTGAAAGTAGATACTTCCAAGATAGACATGCGTGAGATGTGAAATGGCGAGTTAACTTGGAAAGAAGCATCAAGTTAACTGCCGTGCATGAAGTCTATCCCGAAAGGCTGGAATTGAAGTCTACTGGCCCTGATCTTGAGCAATCAACCCATCCACGAAGTCGTTGATTGCGTCACCTTCTGGGGAACTGCAGCTCTGCGAAGTATCCCATGTCTATGTAGCATGTCTTCTCCACCAGTGAGCTGACACTGAAACTCGCCTTTACTCTTGGTTGCCTCATCAAACAATGCTGACATGACTGTAAGCTGATTCATCTTACAGCCAATGGTCTCACCACTAAAAATACCGTGAATGAGTGCTTGGAGCTCTGACTGAATGTCAACAAGCTCAACATAGTCACCACCCACACACTGATACTGGCATGGTAGTTGAGACACAAAGTTTCTTACATAACGGAGTGCACTAGTGACATGCTCTCTGCTCTCAGCTAACTCTGATGCTATCTTTTCTTCTATCTTAGCATTGAAGATCAATTGTGTTCTCCAAGTGTAGACATCCTTTTTATCTTCTGCATCTGCATCTGTGACTAATTGATATGACAATCCCAGGTTGGCAATCGGGATCTCATCCCTGGGTCTACTAATAGCCAAGTCACGCTCCTCATCTTGAAGTTGTAGACGGAGCCCATGTGCACTGTACCGCAGCTGGTATAACTCTGAAAGTACAAGGTGACCTCTAATAACAAACTCCTCCTCCCACTCATCTAACCGCTTGCCATATGCAACCAAGTGATCACGTTGACCCTGTTCTGCTGGCGATTCTAACATTGGCAGAAGTGCGGTGACAACATTCCCTGTTCTATGTACAAGGCTAGAAATATATTGGCGAAGCTGCTGTATTTCAGCCTTGAGAGTTGACTTATCTTCTCCATCCTTCACCATTCTATCCCTTGCGGTATCTGTAGCAACCTGTAGGAGATCAATCTCCGTCTGGCGAGTACTTCTACCGAAGTTGACTTTGATCACTTCGAAGTCTTGAGCTTCCATCTCGTTCAGACTCTTATCCTCTAGAGGTGCGACAGTCTCAATGACGATCTCCTTACCTGCATTCCTCTCAATGTGAACCTGTTTCTTGATCCTCTTGTTAGGCGCATCTTGATAAGCATGATCGGAATTCGAATGATCAAGCACATACGATGGCTGTCTCCTCTTTCTTCCTAGCTGACTGTCAAGCCAAGATGAATCCTGACTAATCCCACTGGAATGATCTGTACTAGTCATGGGAGGATCCGACAAAAGTGAATGTGTAGAGGTGTTACTGCGAGGTGGAGAGTCCAAGTCCAAATTGATGTGAATTGGAACTAGAGGCTGCTTTGGTGTCGGTGATGGCATATGTGGCTGAACCTCAGGCTGTGGTAAACTTTGAACAACTTCTCTGACAGGCTCTACATGCGAAACAACAACGGATGCTTTTCCCTTTGAGTTATTAGGTACCAGATTCTTCTTCGGAGGGTTACTCCTCTTCTTCTGTTTGGGTTTTGACAAGGAAGGTAGTGAAACTCGCACTGATGGCGGCTCTGCTTTAGGCATAGTTACCCTCCTGGTCCTTCTTCTTTCTAGATAAAGCATACTATTCTGGATGACTCTGCTCGACCTCTCCTTCATTGATGAGAACTCTTTGGCGTACCAATCAACTGTCGGCAGTGGTTGTCTATCAACCCGTTCCCTGTAAAACTAAGGAAGTGCATCTCTCTCATCCTCTAACAAACCTTCCACCTCTTCTGCCTAGAAGATAGATATCTGCAGAAGAGAGAACCTGCTGTAGCTACGCCTATGTACGTTGAAGTCATCCTCGCAATTCACCCAGTAATCCTCCATTGTAGGTTTATGATAAGAGCGATTACCAAGGCGTGCTGCGTAATGTCCCCAAGGATCATATGTGCGTGTGTCAACCAAGTATTTGAGTTTGCAATTCTCTAATTCTTGTCTTGCAACCTTATCATCAACTGCTGTCTTACACTAATATATCTCGAACTGCATAGGAAAGTTGGCAGCCTGTTTATGCTTGTGGCGCAAACCTTTGTGAACCTCATATAGTTGCCTCAGGAACTCCATGAATACTGTCTTATCCGAAGGATAACTTGGTAGCATAGCTGGATTTCCTGTGTATCCATAAACACAAATGTAGGTGTATGTAGGGAAGTGAATATACCTGTTTGCCCAATCTTCCATTGCCGCTCTAGCAACTGCTGAGATACGAATGTGCAACTCCCAGTCCAAGTTTCTCACTGTATATGTCAAGAAAGCCTCCTGCACACGTTTGAAATGTCTTTCAGCCTTTGTGAACTCAAGCTGATCATAGTAACGATAGACTTTCTGTGCATTGAGTATGTCGTGTTCAACCCTCTAAATTGACTTTGATAGGTGATCAAGTACACGAGGTAGGAACACATATGAAACTGATGCGCAACTAGGAAACTGGTGATTTGCTTGTGAATAGCATAGCTGATGAAGGATGCCTAGTCATAATGTTCTTGCCCAGAGATGATTCGACCAATGATATAATACATCCATGGGTGGAATTTATTGGCCTCTGCATGACCCGAGACATGATTAAGCAGTGTAACCAGAATTGCATACTCATCTCTGTATTCAACATGACCTACATTGTTTGGCAACTTGGTCTTTTTCTGTTTCGACCACCTCTCTGTCATCTTACTCTGACACTTATCCAATTCAGCATTGAATACTTGGTCACTCTGACTCATAGAAATGACCAGACCATCTGGATGTTGAGGAATACCCAGAATTCTCTCGATATCCAAGGGTTTGAGACTGCAAATAACACGCCCATGTACTGATTGTATCTCCCGTGCAGCAGAATTGTAATGCTTAATACAAGACATTACGAATTCTACGCAATGAACTGAGAAAGGTATGGAAGTGGCCTGAAGTAACCTGGACTGTTGAATGTTCTAGATTATCGAATCTCTGATCTTGAGTGGATCTAAAACTGCTTCTGGAAGCACCTTATGTAGATTCGTATCAACTGTCCCGATGAAGTCATGAGTCAAGACCGACTTGGTCTTGAATTCGAGTTGAGTAAACTGCATTCTGAAAAACTCACTTGTTGACTGTGAACACGGCTATATTCTGACAACTTTTCTGGAAAGTTAAAAATAGCCTGCTGAGGCTAAAAATAGCTTGTCGAAAATAAATTTTCACGAAATTTTTTGAGATATGGGTTTTGCTCAGAAAATGATTCTAAGACAACCCAAAACGTTAGAAATGTAAAAATTCGACTTCTACTCAGCCATGTAAGTGAATTTCAGTTAAGAAAATTAGAGCCTTAAGAACTGATGCTTTGGAACAAATTTTCCTGAAAGTTCTAGCATATGGGTTTGTTTGAGGAAATCATTCTGAATCAATCCAGCTATTTTGTTTTGCCAAAATTTGCCAATTCTTCGAACATGTGAGAGAATTCTAGACGAGAAAATGGAAGAATTCTAGAAAAGAAGAAAGACGTTTTTTAGTTTTTTAATTATTTTTATTTTGTCTTCTTCTGTCAAAATCGCCACTTTTCCTTAAATTCTGCTGTTGAATTTGGACCTGTACTTGCAAAAGAATGTTTTTGATGCCTTCGAATTTGATTATCTTATGAAAATTTGCCAATCTCTTGAAGTAATTCGAATTCTCTAAGCTGGATGAATGAGAAATGGTGCCATACTTAATAAATAGACAAAATCGTCCCATAAAAGCAAGATTGCAAGCTCTGAAAACCCTAACTCTGAAGGAAAGAATTCCATTGGCCCTCCACCGGCTGAACTGCCACTAACTCTAAGTCTTGTGAATAAGAATAATATTTAATTTGTAACATGCGAATTTATGAATATACATTAAAAGAGGCGCCAATATTTAATTCTTTGAAGAAAATCGCCTTTTAATGTTTTGCATGCAAAAATTAAATATCAAAATATTATTTTAATGATTTAGCCAAAAATAGCATCTAGATGTGCTCGACAAACTTCACTGATTCCATAAAGTCCAAATTTGACGTTCTAGGCATCCATTTGCAAGAGTTATTGAATTTTTGACTATCTCCTATTTTATAGCTGATTGCACAGTTACACCTGGCCATGTTCAACTTTGATTTCCGGGTGACTGAGTGAACCTGTGCCTGAACTGAGATATCCATTGCGAAGCCTGCATAGTGAGGATGAAATGTCTGCTTGTAGCTGCAACAACTATAATCAATGTTTAACACCTCAAACAATTAGGCGCCTTTCATTAAATTGATGCAATGATTCCAGACTTAGCCATTTCTCCGTTTTGCCATCTGACGCTTCAAATTGCCCTAACAGTGAACGATGAGCCTTGTTGACTGGATGATAGGTTCATTACATGACTGAAAGCACTCTGCATCCAATGATTGTATGTAAGGTACCTGAAAGCTGTATCAGGAACTCCAAAAAGAGGGGCACCCTTGGCCTGTGAAGGCGCAAATACCCTTTTAACAAAAATGTGACTTTCATCTGAACACCATACTTTGACCCCTGACACTGGGAGCCGGAGTGCTCCGATTCGCGCACCGTCTGTCTCTCTGCGTAACTAGATGAACTTACAAGAGATGTCTTTGGAGGTGACGAAGCAAGAAAACTGCTTCTTAGACCTCAAAGAGAAGGGCGCCTTTTTCAAGGAGATGTGTACTTCCCATACTTAGCCATTTTTTGGTTGCTTTCACTTTTCAACATATTCTCACACCGACCTCGCACGTACGAGCGTTTGCCAAATCCCGGAGGCTGATGGCTAGACTTGTTGGATAGCTAGAGTAATTGCGCACAAGTCTCGTGTAGATTGTTAATGCAACTAACCTCATCTGGCAGGCCTAAAGGCTGGGCGCCCCTAGCCTACAAATATGCAGCTGTGTATAACTACGTTTCTCCATCCTCTGATTTACCTGTTCAGTAGAACCTCTATCACGGTCACTTGGAATGTTGGATCACCTTGTGAATTGATGCGTTGTGAAGCCAGACTAGATTCGAGAAGATCTCAAGAAGACCTTATCTGCAAATTCACACATCTGAGAAGCCAAATTCAAGGGCGCCCCTGAGCTACAGGGGCGCATAAACTATCAACTTGACAATCTCTGTGACATGTACTCTCCCTGTACCTCCAGCTTCTGACCTTGATAACCGGAGTTCTGCACTACGTACATCTTCGCTCGATAGCTCGTCGGAAAGCTGGGGTAATCCTGAAGAGATTGAATCCAATAACAAACACATGCAACAAGATCTGAGCCTGCAAAAAGAAGGGCGCCCCTGGGCTACAAGGGTGCAAATCTGTTTTCTGTTTGAAAATTCATCTGTCTTTGCTTTGAAAAACACTCCTCCGGCCACTGAACTGATCTTGTAGAAGTATAACCTTGTTATGAAATGCTTCTTTATCATTCATGCTCTGTTCTGGATCCCAGGTTTAGGTTCTGACCTCTAGGTACTTACCAATTGTTGCTGATGACTGACATGACACTGACCAAAGTCCATAATTGACCTGCCCAAAAACTTGTATTTTGACATAATTTGAACAAAGATTAGACTCTTTAAGCAAAATGCCTTAATGAAGCAAAAAATTTGGTTTGGGTGCAACACAACAGTTGCAAATGTGTTAATTGAAATGGTTGTCAACCAATGTGAAGAAAAATTAAAACATTATTTGGTGATTTAGGTGGGGAAATAAATTATGACTATAGAGCATGAAAGAAAGAAGAGCCTGAAAGTGAATGAAGAGCCTCTAGAAATTTCTTTTGAAGAAGATAAAGGGTTATTTCAAGAGGTATGGATTGCTGATCTCCAAAATGATCTTTTTGAAGGACTTGAGTCCCTTGATGACACCATTGAAAAAGTAATTGAAGAAGAAAAGACAACATTAGAAATATTTGATGATAGAACCAACTTTGAGGGAGAGCTCCAAAATGATTTATTTGAAAAGGTTGCAACTACTAATGAAAGGCTTGATACTATTGAAATTTTCAAAACAACATCTAATGAGGAGCATCTACAACATTCTAGTGATAGCAAACCAGATTTTGAGTGGGAATTTCCCATGCATGAAGAACACCAGTTTGAATTATCAGTGAATTCAGTAGAAGAGCATGATAAAATGGAGCTTGATGAAGATTTTAAATCGGCACTTAGTAATGACTCATTGTTTGAGTATGGTGCTGCCAAGACTTTTGATCAAGGTGATTGTGAGGAAAAAGCAGATTTTGAAGACAATATGGTTGCTAAAAATGAAGATACTTCAGAATCTTTTCTACATGGAGAACCAAGTCACTTGGTTGAACAAAGACCTAAAGAGTAATGTGAATTGAAGAATCAACTCTTGGTCACCAATGAGAAAGAGATTCAAGTCCTCACAAGTTGGACAACACTCACAAGATCTTTGAAATCCTCATGCAAAAAGGTGTTGAGGGTAGAGTTACTTCTTCAAACTTGCATCTTATCAAAGACTGTTTGGAAATAGTGAAAATAGAGTACTTACACTTGATTAGAGATTGAGATTATGCCATCGAATTTGAAAAGGAGGCTATAAGTGCATTCAAAGAAAAAGAGAGAATGGTTGATGAGCTTTCTCTTGGGCTTGATTCAACAAAAGAGGTGTTAGAAAATAATTGGATGACACTAATGGAGATAGAAGATCAGCTAGCCGATACAAAACTTTTCAGGGAGCAAGAGAATGAACAAAGAGTTGAAGAAATCAAATAAGTGATTGAAGAGCTTGATAGCATCCAGGAGGATTTTTATCTAGTATATTTTTCCAAGAAACTTGAAAATGAAAGTTTAGATCAGCAAGAGGATTGGTTTGAGCTAGAGGATGAAGATAGTGTTCATCTTGTTGATAACCCGCTGTTCAAGATTGATTTTAAATCATTATCTGATAATCCACTCTTTGAGTTGGATGATGGAGCACTTCCTGATTTTGATAGCACAAGTGATGACAATAATAAGATATGGGATCCAGGTACAGTGTTTAGTTACGAGGTGGTACTAGTTGATTTGCTTATGGGACCACCCTAGATCGTTCATGGTTTGTTTCCTTTGATGGATCGTGATGCATTGGATGATTATGGCATGATGGCTGACCTTGTGAATTCACTACAAGGAGAGAAGAACTAGTGTGATGTGAAGGATGATGGGGTGGAGATCCTTGGTGTTGAGACTACAAGCATCACTAAATTCCCTCTAGATGAAGCTCATATGATGATCAGAGTAGCACAACCTCAGCATGGTGGAGCCACTTTTGGAGTGAGTATCTATTCCCAAGATCATCATCGCGGGCTATTGGAAACTATTGATGATGGGAGAAGCATGCCTTGGGAGGTTGCGGATCATAAAGAGGACAAAAATGCTGCTGTTACCTCTCTTTACAGTCATCTTATGAGTCCATTTGTGTTTATACAAATTGATTGGAGAGAGATTTTAAGTAAAGATTGGAGTAATGATCGAATGGTTACTTTGGTGAGTGTTACTTGGCAAAAGATGGATCAGAATTTCAGTGTTGAGTTTGTTTTTGGGTTGCAGATTAGTCACTCCACTTTTTGGCTAAGTTACCGATTCGTTTTTGGATTCGGGTATGGGTACAGGTACGCGAATCTAGTACGGGATTTGGTCAAAAAAATTTTTGGGGTTGGATACGGCTTGGGTACGGCTTGGATTCGGCAATACAAAAAACATATAAAAATTATACATATTTGCAGCAGTAATTGAGTTTAGAATACACCACCATATTAATAGTCTAATAACATAGCAAAAATACATCACCACTTTCATAGTCACTAAGTCAAATATTAAAATATTAATGATTACTCGAATGTCATGATATAAATTTATAAATTAAAGTTCAAACATAAAATTTCAAGTGTTTACAATCAGCTATTATTGATCAATGATCAATCTGAATCATATGGGTCATCAAAAAAAGCAGCATCATTAGCATCATTAGATGATACATTTTGTGTAGAACCATGAATAGCATTAGTGGCACTCGCACAAGCACTGCCATTAGCACTAACACTACCACTCTCATACTCAGTAGCTACTTCAGGCTCATAGTCATCATCAATATCAAGTGCAGCTAAGTGACTTGTGGAAGCATCCAAGTCAAGCTGCTCTGGCTCAATATCCCATCTCCTTGTGTCTCCTTCTTTGTAGGAACTTTGCTTATGTGTAAGGACGCGCAAGTTTGAATGCACATACACCAAGTCCTCTGCCTTTTTTGAATGTAGCCTATTGCGTTTTATTGAGTGGATGAAGGAGTATGTGCTCCAATTCCTCTCAGAAGCCGATGAACTAGCAACCTATTAAGACCAAATTAAATAGTTAAGAGTTAAAAAATTAATAAAAATTAAAATTATAAATTAAAATTAAAATTACAAAATATAAAACTTACTTGGGATAAAATTTTAATTGCAATAGGTTGGAGGTGCATGTATTCTTGCCCATGGAAGTACCACCAACTATGAGCATCCACCCTGACCTTGTCTCGAAGAGCATCCATATTCTGATCAACAGTACCGGAGCATGCAAAAGCCATGAACTCAGCCCTCACTCGATCACGTTGGTCACGATCACTAAAGATTCTATGAAGTGCTGCCTTGTACCCTTGAGCCACTTCAACATCCCTATATGGAGCAACTCTTGATGAAGTAGAAAGTATCTCAGGACTATAATATTTGGGACTCAATGCAAAAACGAGAAGATGCAATGGAGTGGTCATTTTGTTCCATCTATCAACCATGATTTCTTGTAGCTCTTTGAAGAATTTTTCTTTAGGATCTTCCTCTTTTGCATTGATGATGGTTTTCATATTCTCAATCATTGAGTCAATACCATCATATACTTCTCCCAAACAAGGTCTATCCATGTCTGTGTAACGGATCATGCTCAATATAGGCTTAGTGAAACTAACCAAGTACTCAACACGATCCCACCAACTATCATCTAGGATCCTTTGCTTGACCCTATTTGCCCTTTCACTGCTAGATTGCCTCCATATGGACCAATTAGGGCTGATTACCATGGTACAAAGTGCCTCACGAACCTTTATAAGTCGCCTCAACACAATTGTGTTGGAGGCAAAACGGGTCTCAGCAACCTGTTTGGAAATCAAAATTAAAATTAAAATATAATTTAAATTTATAAATACTTTACGAAATCAAAATTTAAAATCAAATGAAAATTTAAAATTTAAAAATATTGAGAATTAACTTACCTTCAACAATTCCAATTTTGAGAATTGTTTGAATATTCCTTGTGTCATATGGTGGTTGGTGATAAACATTTGGATGTCTTCACCCTCAGCATACAACTGTTTGATCCACTCAATTTTGGATCCAATTTTTTGTAGCATTAGATTGAGGGAGTGGACAGCACAAGGTGTCCAAAAAATGTGGGGATACTTCTCAATCAATAACCCTGCAGCCCTACAATTTTTGGCATTGTCAGTTACAACTTGCACAACATTTTGATGGTCCACTTCTTCAATAGCTTGGCAAAGGATGTTAGCAATAAATGGACCATCTTTCACTTGTCCTTCACAATCCACTGCTCTCAAAAATATTGCCCCTTTAGGGGACACGGCAATAACATTGATCAATGGGCGATTTTTCGCATCTTTCCATCCATCAGAAACAATGGTCACCCCTGTTTCGATCCATGAATCCCTTATGGGCTTTAAAGAGTCTGCTACATGTTTCACCTCTTTCTCCAATAAGGTGCAACGCAACTTCTCAAAACCTGGGCCCTTATACCCCTTTGGAGTCTCATTAATAGATTTCACCATTTTTTGCCAATATGGTGAACAAACAACGTTGAATGCCAATCCATTGGCATAGACACATCTTGCTATGTCTTGATCAGCAATATCTCTTGCCTCATTCTGAAATGAAGCTTCCAACGACCCCTTAGATCTTTTATTTGATGAGGGCACGGTTTGCTGTTGAGGGATGTTCATAAATGGATGGCTTTGTGTAGGTGGAAGATAAGTAGGTGGTGGTGTAGGGGGTTTCATGGATCGAGATCCTTTCCTCAAAGGATGGCTTGTTTTAAGACTACTAGCTGTTTGCTTTGATTTTTCTTGCTCAGCAATATATTTCAACACTACATCATTTGGAAGGCCTTTGCCATCACCAGAAGGAGGTCCTGGACAAGGTTTGATGCCACTATCAGGGATCTTACACAAGTGGGCTCTCACTCGACTGTATGAGCTCGTATATTGAACTTTGCAATGACTACAAATCCAAATAAATACTCCACCAGCTAGACATTGTTGAACCATTTCTACATATTTCCAAAAGGGAGAGGTTGCATTTATTTTCAAACGAGATTGGCCTGAGGAAGAAGTGGATGCCATTGTAATACCTAAGGCACAACAAATTGAAATAATTTTGGTATTGAAATTTGAAACTAAAAAACTTAATAGAATGAGAACAATCAACAAAACAATAAAAACAAAAGAAAATAGTTCATTTGTTAAAAAACATGTAAGAAAAAAATAACAAAACTTCAAAAAAACCTACCTCTTTTGAACAAATCTTGCTCTACAATCTTCTTGGCAACGAACGGATACTTGCAAGTGCTTAGGAATAGCACAACAATCAACTTTGAACAACCAACGATCAACCTTCAAGTCTATTCAAGCTTGTGCAAGCAAGAGAGAAAGTTCAACAATGGAGGCAAAAAAACTTGTTTTTCATTCACAAATTGTTAAATGAGATTGTTTTTACCTATTTAGTGTGTTTGGAGGGGCGAATTAGGGTTGCAATGATTATTAAAATATTTAGAGGTCACATTTGGTCAAAACAATGAATAAAAAATGCAAAAAAAAATGTTTTTTTCCGCGGACTAGGTGTTTTCACGACTGGATTCGTCGCGGATTCGCCTTGGATTCGTTTTGCCGTATCCTGGACGAATCTGCAGGCACTCGGTGAATCCAGCTTGAATCCGCAGGCAGAAATGCGTACCCTGGGCGAATCCGAGGCGTACCGTACCCGAATTTTGTACCCGATATGTATTGAATCGTATTTAGGGCCGTTTTTAGGCAAACCGGTAATTTAGCTTTTTGGTTTGCTTTTATTCAAGGGAGTTGGCACTTTCTTCTTTGTCAAGGAAGTAATAGAATCATAGATTTCAGTTGGAAATTGCTAGGAGGTGTTTCCCAGCCACTTCTGAGTTATTTTGGTGCAAAACAATGTTTTTCACACATGCTTATACTTGGGAAATTCATTGGTGCTGCTGTTGTCCTTTGTGTAGAGCACTAAAATCAGATTATACTCCACTGATTTCAGTTTTGAACAATAGACATTATTATTTACTTCAGACCTTCCTAACTTAGGGAGTTCATCTTATGAAGGTTTGTGATGTAAGTTTTGATAGTTTACTCTTGGTGTGGGTTCAGGACAGCGAACTTATGTATTTTTTGGTTCATCATTTAGTGACCTTTGGAGTTGGAACAGTAAGTGTTTTTGCTAGTCTCCATGGTTGTATTAAATTAGAACAAAGGAGACATGTTGTTAGTTTTAGGATTAGAAATGAAAGCAATCAGAAAATGCAACACATAAGACAATGAACACCACAAGATACCTTGGGAAAACCCTCCTACTCGAGGGAGAAAAACCCAGTAAATATATCACTTATATATTCAGGAATAAGAGCAGAAATCTGCTTACAACTCAGGCCCAACACAAGGCCGAATTTGATACAATGAACAATAGCATCTCTCATAGATGCGTAGATACAAAAATGAATATGTTTCTCCTTGAGATTGATTTGCTGCATCAATATCATGATTTGCTGCTCAAGATGATGATCTGCTGCTCAAGTGCGAATTTCTTCTAGGAGTGCAAATTGCTTGACTTGACTTCATATTAAATGAGGTGATCATCACCTTGTATTTATACAAAACATTGTTACTCTTCATGTAGGTCGACCTCCTTAGAATATAGCAATAATTAAATATGTTAGCCATCATAAAGAAGTCGGCCCAAATACATAATAAATATTATGCCAAGTGAAGCGCCTCTTCACTTTAATAGGTGCAATAAATAAATAGCCATTAGACTATATGAAATTTATTGTTCAATAAGCAAGGTAGAAGTATGTAGCCCAAAGCTACAACATCAACACTCCCTCTTAGCTAGGGAGGAATACTTCCGATACACACTGTCATGGAATCTCTCAACATGACACCCACAATGGCTACACCCATGTGTGGAAGGGGCTCATCACGGATTCACTTAATCGTGATATCAACCATCATGGCTACTCCCATGTATGGTAAAGCATATGTGCACAAGTGCCCATCACAGAATCACTCAATGTGATGTCATCATCTCATCATGACGTTCACCATGGATACTCCTAGAGGGTAAATAAACACAAGTACAAGAAAATCATCATGAACTCTCTCACGTGATGTTGTCATGGAGTCACTGAACATGACATCCACTATGGCTATCCCCAGAGGGTGGAAACAAGGGCTTTCACCTCAAATTTCTCTTACAAAGAAAGATGCATTTACAAGGGCTTGCATCTCAAATCTCTCTCACAGAGAGAAATGCATTAAAGCAAGTCACAAAAGATCACTGAAGCTGAGTCTCCCTCTCAGCTAGGGCTTCATTCTCCACAATTTCAAGCTTGTCTCGAAAGTACACAAACTTTAACTTTGGCGAGAATGTCTGTCGTCTGCTCATCAGTGCTAATGTATCTCAACTGGAATACTTTCCTCAATACCATATCTCTAATATAGTGGTATTTGATCTCAACATGTTTTGTTTTGTCATGAAACATTGGATTGACAAAAAGCTTCACATAGCTTTGGTTATCACAATGAAAGATACTCTCTCAAAAAATTTTGATTTTCAATAACAATTACAATGTAACCAAGCACCCGTTAATGTTAGTTTAAACCAAAACTTTGCATAAAAAAACTCTAACCAAGAATGCGCCCTAAAAGCACTTAAGGAGGAGGGGTGGGCATATGGTTAGAGGATTCCTAGGATCTATGGAATCAATAGTTACAAAGATTACAACTGAAAGAGAGAGTCTAAACTTAACACCAAGAATGTGCACTCAAGATCCTTTAACAGATGAGGTGCTAACATATGGTGGAGTGCTAATTGCTGAATTGAAAGAAAATAGGCGGATAACCAGCCACGAGAGAAATTACAAATAACAATTCATCCATTGCAGCAGGCATCCACTCATGAGTGAAAATTCACCACTTTCCAGTGGGTACAATGAGAGTATTAGCAAGTTTTTTTTTCCACACTGGCGGTAAACCATCCAGGGATTACAATGTGATAATTAAACATAAATAAACAATTAAAGAGACTGAAACAAAACTACTGTTATTAGCTTTTACAAATAGAAAGAGCTGCAAATTACAAGAGTTTGACAATGATTTCAAGCACCAAGATATAGGATGATTCCACGTTAGTTATCAACAAGAATTGATGAAGAAAGACTGGAAAAACAAACTTAAATAAGTCTGATTTAGAAATCTGCAATTCTGGAAATGAATTATCAGCAACTGCAAAATCAATCAAATGCTCATAACTTCATCAAATTACCTCCAATTGGACTGAAATCTTTTGTGAATAATCTCTAAGAGTATGGCACCCAAGAACCAATAAAAAACCAGCATCAAATCCTTCACATTAATTTGGCACGAATCCCAATGCCACTTAGAAAAGTATGACCCTCCTTAAGGGGCGATTTTGACATTAAAAATCAGAAACTCCAAAATTAAATCTGCAAATGCACAAGTGGGGTCGCCTCTAGCATAGGATTCAATAGAACCAATACCCACAAGCAAAATAAATTCACACCCAAAGCTGTAAAAAGAAATGTCCTTCAACCATGAAAGGACCAGCAAACACAAATTCTGTAAATAACATCAATTTATACAACAATGAAGCTCAATATGTACTTCTGAATGAAGCACACTTTCAATCCATCATCTAGGGAAACATAGTTTCAGGCCCGAAGAGTGTAATATAATTGCTAAGCTTTCTCTTAGCCGGATTTTGGATTTCAAATCAGCAGCATAACTTTGCTTTCCAAAACATAACATGATCAGCTCTCCAAAATGCAACAATATATAAGTTTCAATGGGCAAATGAAACACTCTGAATTCCAAGAAGTCGAATCACTTCAACTTCCCAAGGGATGCCACCTTTAACCATTTACTTTATTTTGAAAAATAAAACATTATTCACCTTCCCTTTAGGCGTCCATTTCAATTTGCAACAATAAAGCATTCATTAAATCATTAAATGCTCAACTTGACCCCTTAATGTCCCCTCTTTAAAACAACATGAAGCTATCACTCCTAAGCGTGGGGGTACAACTTAAAAACATGAAATTGACTAAGTATAAAACTTAGTCCAAGGAGATAACCAAAACCGATGCCAATATTGAAACTGAAGGATCACCAAAAATAGCATAATGACCTGAGCTGAACTACAGATGATGATACTGCCAAAACTAGACTTACTAAAAATAGCCACTGCGAAAAATAGTAAGTTCACTTCAAACTTAACAGAAAGCCAAACTGATCGGCCACACTGAACTGCAAAAGATTGAGTTGCTGTTAGAGTGATACTGCTATAAATATACTTACGAAAAATAACATATTGCTATAAATATTAAGTTTGCCAAAACCATATCTGTATGCCAACTGAGCAGTATCATGACTTACTATAAATAGTAAGTGCCCGAAAAGGATGTCAGATTCAGATGCATGTCACACCACCCTAGACATCTCTGAAAACCCAAAAACCTTTTCTGCATGCAAGGTATCAGTCAAAATTGCATGTCATTATTTTAACATGCATGTTACCTCATCCTGAAGCTCTTCAAAAACCCAGAAAGCTCCATTAGACATGCGTTAGAAAAACACACACGCAAGCCCTCAAAATTGCATCTAAAACCTCCTATAAAATAGGAAACCCTAATTTCCCATTCTGCTTAGCCTACGAGTTTCCGGAAATAGGCTAAATTCAATTGTAGAGCATAGAGCTAAATCAGGGACATTACAGTCCGCCCTTCCCAAAATTGCTTGTCCTCAAGCAATGCCACCACACTCCAAGAAAACAATTTGATCCTTACTAAGCCAAGTACGATCCCAGGGTCCCAAATCCATCTCTGTATAGACCCATCACACTGATGTTGTGCCATATTGATCACATAAACATGACCAATATCCCAAGATTGCTTTGTACTCCTTCCAAACACATGGCTTAAACTGATTGTCCTGAAAGAACTGAAATCATAATCCTGTAGCATCTCATGCCCTGTAAACTCTGAGTCAAAAACAACAATCCCACAATCTAACACATTCCTGAGCAATAAGGCAATCCATATCATAACTCCTCATAGCACCAAGCAGAGTCATGACAACATATGTGACTCTTCCAAACACTTCTTGCAAAGGAAAGAGCATCTCCTTGCAAGAGATCTCCCATCACATCCTCAAAAATCTGTGAAGATGTATAATGCCTTCTTTGAAAAAAAACTGATATAATTGAGATGACTCCATGAAAAACTTACAAATTCCACCTCATGAATCTTTAACTGGTGAACCAAATCAGTTTCTAACTTGTTGCCCCAAACATTGGTATAGGAGAAAACACAGAGAAGGGCGCTGTTGAACATTAGAGAACATCCCATACATGAATTTTGGCTGCACTGTAACAATCTTTTTCTCATTTGAGGCTCAAAATCAGTCCTAATAGTAGATTGGAAGGTTAGAAAACGGAAACACCAACCAACTAACAAGTTTGATTTAGACAATTTGAAATCTGATTTATGAAAAATCAGCATCCCAAACAATAAGCAACAGCTGCAACATGAAAAATCTTTAATAAGATAAGCATAACTGCTCACAAACAAGGCTGGTGGCACCTTTATCGAAGGTCCCAATGCCACCACAAACCATCTTCCAATCATATATCCATCCCAGAACACCAATTTATGATAAAAAATAAAGAACCAATGACAAAAAAAGGAGGCAGCAAACATAAAACTGAAATTTCGACACTTATCTCTACATCCATCCTTCTTTTTACGCATTCCATTCTTCATAAGAATATACTTGAGATCCCAAATACTGATTTTCAATTGAAGGCATTTCCCAACACATAAGCAAATGGTCACAGCTACCTTCTGAATATTATATGCTGGTTTATCCCCCATTAAATTTACACTATTACCTTCTTGCCAAGTAATGCCAAGATCCCAAACTAACAGCCATGAAAAAACCACTTCTCAGACAGAGAACTGCTCTCAAACGAATCCTCTAATTTGCTTGTTCCATCTGAATTGACGCGTCTTGAAACTCCAAAAAGTAATCAACCATCCTATGTTCATTGAAGAAATTGAATCCAAAATCTTGTGTCATGATTTGTCGGAAAGATTCCATGAACCCTTCATCAAATACAATTCTAAAATCTGTCACTCTAAGAGAAGATGGTGATGAACTAAAATCTGACAAGAGTTTCACAATCATCCTCATCAAAAAATAAATAAAACCTTCATCATCATGACCATCAACTCTTTGCTGATGAACAATAAGAATGTCTTCATTTCTTTGTGTTCCAAGAGTTACCAATTCTTGCTGAGTGGGTGCACTAGGAGCAGCAGTAGATTCAACTTCATGCAACTCTCGTATCAACTCTCCAACGCTGGAAGACAAATTCTAATTTCCTCCTTCAGTAATCTCTGAAGCAATTCCTTCATCAATATCAAAAAGAGGATTTACATAAACCTTATTAGCACCTTCTTCATACAACAAATTGTCAAAAGCCTGAAAAACTTGTTGATGATAATTTGAATGCTTCGGTTTCTCAGGATAGCATTCCAAATCATATGTTTCTTGTATGAGATCAAGTTCATCAAGAATTACCTGAAGCTCCTCAACTCTTCTTTTGTTTTCTTGCTCCCATGAATATTGAACAACAGAAGATCATTGCAAACCCCAAATTGAAACAACATCCAGAGGTGCTCTTTCGATCAGCAACACAACTGGCCCAATTAGAATCAGTATAACCATGCAGCTTCAAATCCACACCAGAAGAATATCTCAAGCCATATCCAACTTTGCCATACAAGTATCTCAGGATATGCTTTGCTGAAACTAGATGTATTTGCCTTGGTTCACACATGAACTTACTAAGTGCACTCACTGCATAGCAAATATCTAGTCTAGTATTGACTAGATACATCAACGATCCAATCAACTGCCTGTACATAGTAGGATCCACTAGATCTGAACTAGCTGCAGCCTCTTTTAACTTCTGAAAATTGGTTTCCATAGGTGTAGACATGGATTTACAATCCATCATACCAAATCTCTTCAAGATGTCTATTGTATACTTCCCTTGACTTAGAATGATCTCATTGGGCCTCTGCCATACTTCTAAACCAAGAAAGTAATGCATGTATGTTGGTGTTTCAATTAGCACCTCTGGAGTGCTTATTGGAAACGGACAACTATTGCAAGTGTGTTAGTATTGGTCTTCGGATTATAGAGAGGAAGATCTCTCTTTGCTGATTATTCTATGTAAAAAAGGTGTACCAAGGTTACTATTTTTTTTACTCAGCGGTAGGACACAAGGGTGCATAAACACAATGCACTGTAGCTAAGCTTTTTTCTGGTTTCCTCAGATCTTAACTATGACTAACTAGCTTCTAGACTATCCTACCTCCTCAAGATAAACAAAGCATGAGGGTGTAGGAGTGAAATGGATGGGTTGGATTACTTGAATCCACTGTCTCTGTAGAATATGGTCGAGGCTCTGAACTCTCGAATATATGCCAAGATAAGGTTTTATGCAAGTAAACACTTTTTACGGTAGACTGGATTTGAGACTTGCCAAGGAGGAGGAACTCCTATCCGAGGTGTAGGCTTGGAAACAGTTTACTGGAAACAACAAGGTATGATGATTTGGCTAAAAGGATTCCCGAGGAGGTGACGACACCTGTCCAAAGTATAGGCTGAGAGACAAATCATTAAACAACATCAAACGATAATGATCGATAACAAAATATCCAAGGAGGAGGAACCCCTGTCCGAGGAGGAGATTGAAACAATACACTATTGAGAACAAGACTTTGAAAAAACTCAAATATTTAGATCAAGCAAGCATGCGCCATCTGATTTTCTTCTTCAAGCTTCTTCAAAGAATTACAAAGGTCGGGACAACAAAGGCGCGAAATCATGCACAATTACGATCAACTAACAAACTCTCATCCACGAGTGAATAGATATAAACAAGTGAACTTTGGCAACAATGGCGCAACAATTTTGCCTAGTAAATAAAGGTTAAACAAATAATGAGCCTAAGACTCTTATTTATAGAAACTCAAAGGAGTAGGCAACCCTAAAATCTCCTTGAGTTAAGAATTAGTTCTTGCCAATTAACAAGATTTATTCCTATGTCTAAAAGTAGGTGAGCAAGCAGTTACCTGGAAAACTACTTCAGTTAACTGAAACTAAACAAAAGTCAAACGGGGAGTCTACCTCAGTTGACTGACACCTAGCTAAAAGTGAACTAAAATTACGTATGTGTCTCCAAAATAGACATCCACCTTTAAAGGTTATTTGAGATCCATAAATCGTGGGAGTAAATTAGACATCCTAGATCAGTGGGATCTGACATGCATGATCTGTGGAGATCTGGAGTCAACTTGGAAAGGGGCATCAAGTTGACTTCAATTGTATTTATCGCTAATTTGGAGGGTAGGACGTCCTTCCTTGGTGCTTTACACCTCTTCACCACTGGTCAACAAAGTCTCAATCTAGTTGTTGACCTCTTTGTCCCTCGGGCAATTAATGCTCTTCAAGATAACGGCGTGGCGTCTTAGCATTTCTTCGCTTGTCACAAGTTGCTGTTGATAGTCTTGGTATTTGGCAGCTGCTTGATCCAAATTGACAGACATGGCTGCAATTTTGGCTAACTTGCAATCGTTGGGGTCATCAAGGAACGAACTATGGATGACGTCTTGGAACTGTTTCTACACCGTTCCTAGCTCAATGTATTCTCCTCCCTCATGTTGATAATTTATGTGGGGGAAGGATACTACCAACGTTCTTGTGAAGTTGATAATATTTGCAACAATATACTTGTAGTCAATAAGCTCCACAAAATTGGCATCATAGGCTTTCACTTTGTATGCCAATTGTTCCTTCCAATCAAAAAGATGGCGTTTGTTTTCTGTGGTTGTAACTGACTGATATGCGAGTTGTAGATCAGCAACTGTCGCTTCATCCCTTGGCCTCATTTTTGCTGCCTTCAAGTCTGACTGTTGGATCTCTGCTTCGAGTCTATGTGCTCTATCTCTTAGCTGGTATGCTTCTGCCAATACACACCGTCCTCTGACAACGAACTCATCCACTTGACTTCTCAAGTGTTTGCTGTACATGATCAACTGATGATGGTTTCTCTCTGCTGGGAGGTCTAGCAATTCTTGATGCAAAGTCAAGGAGTTGGGAGTGCCGTGCATTAAGCTTGAAATGTACATTCTTAACTGCCGGTTTTCAAGGCTGCTTTGTCTTGTCCATCTTTTGTCATCCTTTCTTGGACGCTCGCTGAGGCAATTCCGAGAAGGTCTGCCTCCACCTGACGAGTGGTCTTTCCAAAGTTCACCTTTGATAGCGTGAAATCCTCAACCCTCACATTATGTATGTCTTTATCTTCAGGTGGGGCAGCAGTCTCTATGATGATCTCTTTCTTCGCATTCTTCTCTACATGTGTTTGCTTCTTCAACTTCTTTGCCGACATGTCTTGAGGGACATGGTCAAACTCTATGAAGTCAAGCTGATAGGAAGGTCTTTCTCTCTTCCTTCCAAGTGAACTCTCAAGCCAGATAGCCCCCTGAATGCTGGATGAACGAGACTGTACCATGGCGATGTCTCGTGGTGGCGAGTCCAAGTCAATGGGACTTTGTGACCTCTGTGATGGTGGTGAAGTGGGTGGCCTTGTCTCTATTATAGGCGCCATTCTTGCTGCAACTGCTTTTGCAATGGGTTCCATCTCTGTAGTGATTATTTCAATCACCAGCTCTGGTTCAACTGCAGCAGTCTCAACTTTCTTGGGTAAATTGGTGGCTATCTCCACCTGTACCTCTTGCTGATTTGTACCAACAATTCCTTTTCTTCTCCACGTGCTCCGTGGCATCCGCATTCCTTCGGGAAGGATGCTCATCTTCTTTTGTTTGGGTCTCTTCTTGGACGTGGAAGGTAGTGTAGACTGAACCGTTGGCAGCTCTGATCAGGGAAGTACTACCTTCCTTGTCCTTTTGCTATCAAGGTAGAGTCGACTGTGTTTGACTACTCTACCCGTTCTTTCCTCTATAGATGTAGTCTCTTTCGCATACCAATCCACTCTACCGAGTGGTTGTGCATCCACTTGATCCATGAAGCAGGAAGGAAGAATGACTTCTTCTTCGTCCTCAGATAAGCCCTCGATGTTGTCTGACATAAAATCAACAATTTGTGAGAGCTTGAATCTGCTATAATTCCTTCTTCGCACCTCGAATTCATTGTCGCAGTTGACCCAATAATCTTCTATGGAAGATTTGTGTGATGATCGTTGCTCGAGATGTGCTGCGAAGAGTCCTCTTAGATCGTATGATGACCTCCTCTCAATGAGGTACTTGAGATTAAATCTCACTGTTTCTTGGTTCATCAACCTAGCATTGGTTGCCGACTTGCATCTATAGAGTCCCATCTGAATGGGAAAGTTTGCAGTTGACTTCTTCTTTTGGCGAAGGTAAGAGTGAACTTCTGCCAACTGCCTCAGGAATTCCATGAACACTACCTTGTTTGAAGGGTAGCGTGGCATCATGGCGGGGTGTCCATTGTAGCCATACATGCGTATGTAGGTGAAAGTAGGGAATTTGATAAACCAATCCGCCCAGTCCACCATTGCTGCCTTGGCTGCTGGTGAAATACGTACGTGCATCTCATGGTCTAGCTTGAGCACGGTGTGCATGGTGAAGAGGTCGTTCATCTTCTTGAAGTGTCTTTTCGCTTGAGTAAACTCAAGATGTGGAAAGTATTCTTGTACCTTCTGCACACCCAAGGTTCCCGTAGTGTTTAATATTCTGAATTCACCTTGGAAGGCTATCAAGTATACCAAGTAGGAACACATGTGGAAACTATGCTCTTCTAGAAATCTGGTAAATTATTGGTGGAGCGTGTCACTGATTAGAGAGGCCTAGTCGTAATGTTCTTTCTTGCTGATTATTTTTCCAATGATATAGAACATCCACAGCTAGAAGTGATTCCCCTCTTCTTGTCCAATGACTTTGTTGATTAGAGTGATTAACACTGCGTACTCATCTCTGAACTCTCCTCGCCCAACCAATTTGGGCAAGCTGGCTTTCTTCACTTTTAACCAATTTTCAACCATTATCAGTGAACACTTGTCTTTTGAAGCCTCAAATGCCTTTCCGCATTCTGTCACAGATATGACCTTACTGGTAGGGCATGGTGGAATTGCAAAACATGTCTCTATGTCCTTTGGCTTTAAACTGCAGATCACCTTTCCATCCACTGACAGGATTTCTCTTGTTGTGGGGTTGTAATGCTTTATGCAAGCAGTTACAAGCTCTATGCTTTGTAAAGTGATAGGAACGGATGCAGCTTGGAACAAGCCAGACTCTTCAATGTTCTGCAATGTAATTTGGTTCATGCCCTCCAAGTCCTCATAATTGACCTCCGGGTTTTTCTGCCATAAGTCCGTGTCAGTCGTTTTCAGATAATCATGGTACAAGACCATCTTGGTCTTGTATTGTACCTGGGAGTACCGCATTTTGGAAGACTTAAAGATTGACTGTGCACTTGACCTTGTTTTGATAGTTTCCGCAAACCCTTAAAAATAGCACCTACTGAGAAGTATTTTCTTGGGAAAAATATGGCACTTGGGTTTTGTTCGTGTTTGGAAGCTAAACAGACCCAGTTCCTTGGATTTTTGATCTGGAGACTTTTCCGGAAAGATCTCTAAAAATAGGGGCAACAAGTTTGCTGATTCTAGCAAATCTGAAAAGATGGGTTTCACTACAAAATGGAGCTGATCATACCCAGTTGGTCAGATCTGAGGTGGTCCGTCGTTTCCTGTGAAATGCAAAGAATTTTAGACAGAAATAGAGGAAGTAGACAGAAGGTGGATTGGAAGTTATAATCTGCCTTTTTGCGAAAATCTGTCTTTGGAATCAACCTCGGAGAAGAAAACTTTTACTACCATTGATCTTCAAAAATATCGAAGATCTGTTCAAAACCTCTACCAGATCTTGAAAATACGTTCTTGGGAGCAATTTGCTATTTTATCCTTCAACCTGCAAAAGAATAAGTGAGAATGGGATGCCTAACATGAATATATGATGATTTGAGTTGAGATCCACCAAGTATGGGTGCCAACTCGTGATTTAGGTCTGATTTGGAGTTCAAAAGGTGATTTCCATTGATTTTGGAGTGTTTGGCCTCTTTTTGCCTCCAAAATTTGCTAACTCAAGTCAACATCTTGCTTTGACTGCTTTAGGCGTTCATTATTGAAGTTTTGATCATCTTGATCATTTTTGCAGGCTAAAGTGCCTCCGTTTGATCTTCGATCCTGGCTGCTCAGTTGATCTTTGGCAGTTGCTGACGAATCCATTGTTGAGATGGGATCAACTTGATGAGATATGCCTGGGATAGATTAACTCAGAAAACTGAGTTTGGGCCTCTAGAATGAAGGGCACCTTTCTTCAAGAGGGGTGCTTTTGGCTGTGCCTTAGTCAATTTTCATTTACTGTTCTTCGTTTTGGCCTTTTTAGACCCTCTGTGCTTTGATCTGACATTCCTGTTGATGGATGAGTTGGATGACTCTGCTTGACGATGCATCGGGTAGCCAACTCAGTCCTGGACAGGATGATTGACTTCTCAGTTTCAGATAGTGAGTTTATGCCCTTCAAGTTCAAGGGCGCCCCTGGCCAGTAGGGGCGCTTTTAGCTTGTTGACTGCTTTTATCTATGTTTCAAACTGCCTGTTTCGATCCCTGTCATCAAATGATTCAGTTGTTGGATCCTTTCGTTGACAGTCTCGTTGTCGAGATTGATCGTAGTTGAGAAGGTCATCTTGGAGGATGGGAAGCAATCAGGCTGCATCTGCATGCCTCAAAGAAAGGGCGCCTCTCTCCAAGAGGAGCACTTTTCCTCTGTACTTAGCCAATTTTTGGCTTGTCCTTTCAGTCTCCTGTTTTGGCTTTTTCTGCTTGATCTCAACGTGTGATTTGTTACGCGTCTTGGGAACTTGCTATCAGATTGATCACTTAGGTGGGAGGAAGTTGAAACGATGTTATGTATGAATCAGCTGCTGATAGGTTTATCAGATGCCTTGAGTTGAGGGGCGCCCCTGGCTAGTAGGGGCGCTTTTACCATGAAGCCCTCTGATTTGACATATTCGTTGCTTAAAGATTTTCCATACTTCACTGACGATTGGCCAATGATCCCTGAATCAGATGATCTTGCTGATAGTTGCGTTGTCGAGCCAACACGAAAGTGAAGAGGATGACTAATCTGAAGATGTCAAGTGATTACATCTGCCCTCTAAGATCCAAGGGCGCCTTTCTTGAAGAGGGGCACCTTTTTGGTATTTGACAGTTGTTTTGCCTTGGTAGCAAAATGTGCACCTTCCAGAGTTAGACGAATTTTGGCCTTCTCCGTTTTGAGAATCTCCTTCGTTGAACAACATCATTTTCATCATTTTCTGCCATGACTTCTTCGTTGGAGTTGTTGAAGTTTAGCTTTCAACCCCTGGTACTGGCCAATCTGCCATTAATGGTTGCGAAGCTCCTAACTTTATTCCTGAAAAACGAGAATAGACCCACCAGAGTAAAACATGTCTTTTGATGATTCTAACTTGATTAGTGTGATCGTGAAGTCAATTAACCGTATCGAAATCATTTTTGATCATTTCCGGGTAGGTCCTATTTTTAGGGTTTCCCTAAAAATAGTAGGGGTATAAAACCCTAATTTTTCAGTTTTTTTAGAATTTTAACCATAGGTTCCTTGACAGAAACTCACAAGGACCTTATGTTTGGTTTGATCTAAAACATACTTTTCACGGCATTTTTACATTATTTAGCTCAATTTAAGCAGAATGCCAAAAATTAATTTTGGGTACAACAATGTACTTAAGATCCTTCATTTTAAATTCAGAAGCCAACTCCTTCTTGCATTTGAAAATGAGGTGTTCTTCTCCAATAAGAAATAGATCATCAACATAGAGAACCAAGATCAATGCTTCGCCATCAATTACCTTGAAGTACAGGTTTGAATCAGCATCATTCTTGGAGAAGCCCAAGCTCAACAGGTATTGTTCAATCCTCTCATACCAAGCACGAGGAGGCTGCTTGAGGCCATACAAAGGCTTTTTCAATTTGTAAACATGAGACTCTTTCCCATGAACTTCAAAGCCATCAGGTTGCTCAATGTATACCTCTTCTTCAATTACACCATTTAGAAATGGTGTCTTCACATCCATCTGGTGTAACTTCCACCCTTTAGCTACTGCAATGGTAATGATAGTCCTGATGAAGGTATAACGAGCAATTGGAGCAAAGGTTTCCTCATAGTCTATTCCCTCTTTCTGAGAGAATCCTCTAGCCACAAATCTAGCCTTCTACTGCTCAATGCTTCCATCAACCGCATGCTTGATCTTGAAAAGCCACTTAGAAGATACAACAGATTTGCCTTCTGGTCTAGGTACCATGTCCCAAACATCGTTCTTGAGGATAGATTGATATTCTTCAGCCATAGCATCTCTCCATACTTGCTGACTTGTAGCTTCCTCAACACTGGAAGGCTCAGATTCAATCATTTAACTCATCAATATAACATAGCTTGAAAACTTGAGGTCTTTTGCTTTCTCTAAATGTTCTTCTAGGGGCTGCAAAATTTTTTGCCTCCTGCATTGTTTGCTTAGCCCCATAGAGGTTTCTTTTGACCAATAACAATGTCTGTAGGCCCATCAGTAGGTTCCAAAATGCTCAACTGGAACATCAACCTCTTCTGGTTCGGTAGACTCCCTCTGAATCTCCAAGTTCTTGCATCAACCTCCTGATCTCCTCGTTTAAGGTTGCCTCTGTTGGTTTGACAGACTCCCTCTGAAGGTTAATTCCTCCTCTTCGAAGAAATTGATTACAATGACAACCTGAATAGGTTCTTCCTCTTCGAGAGATGTCTTCAGCCACCAACTCAGTCCCATGGCTGCAAGCTGTGTCTCCATTTTTTAGCCTATAGGATGCATCAAACTCTTCTCCTCTTGAAAGCAATCTCTTACGCTTCTTGGTCCATCCTGAAAGCATTGAGAGATTACTAATAGTTCATAGATCTCAACTATCTCGAAGAGACATACCAATGCTAAAAGCATACATGATTCACTATCCCAATGTTATATCATGAATTAATGACTACATAAAAAATCCATGAACATTATTAAGGACATGAAATACTTATCTCTCAATCAAAGATGCCTTTCAGATTTCAATCTCCATAACTTTCCCTTCAATGTAGTAACGACTTCTTTTACGCACAGTCAACACCGAATGAAATAGTTTAAAGATGAATTCCGGACTGTACCAAATACTGGTTATGCCAAACACAAAATTCCAATATGATATATTCAGGTGAAATCTCCAGATCTTTGAGTATGAAATTCTTCTGATAATTGTATGATAATCGCACAATATAACAGGTGCATTTCAACCAATCGAGATCAAGATTGCCTACCGTCCAGGCAAAGCCATTGGCTCTAGCCAACGCTCATTGAAGATCTCCATCATTAGGTCACATAGCAGACGATCACTCCAATGCTCTCCTGTGACTTCAAGTTGGGAGTTTCATTCATTCGGTGTGCAATGGATTCATATCGAGCCACAAACATCACCACTTCGCTCTCCAGCCAGGGTCAGATTCGGAGAAAGTGAGTAACACAGAGGTCTCTACCGTTTAAGTCTGAGCGCATTGGAAGCCCATGAACTGACAGCGAATTAGCAGATAATCAACACCTGCGCCATAGCGACGCCACTTGTGGGCGGAGCTATATTGCTCATTTCGTTCCAGACACTAGAGAGTCTGATCATATAAGTGTAATCGATTCTCTGCTATAAGACAAACATTTATATGCCACAATGTATATTAGTTGTACAAATAGCTACTCAAAGAAATACCATGACTTGTAGATGCGAATTGCAAGCAACACCCAACATTACTCGTGGTCTGATTTATGATTCGCATATCAAACTCCAGACGATTGCAATAGGTAGAGCTTTCACGTGGTAAGGTCCTCATCATATGGCGTCGAGAAAAGCATGATGATCTATCGATTGTGAGATTGGAAGCACTGGCTGACGCCTTAATAGTGGCGTCTTCCTCTTGAGGACCCATCGCTACCCTCTGGGAGAGATGAAGACTGAGTACAACCCGACAGGAAGTCCGAACACTCAGTTCGCCACCAATTTCCCTCAATATGGTGTCCTACAATGGCATGGAGTCTTGAATTCCCTGACGTGATAATGCTTATGATGTGTGCTCGTATATCTCCCGTGTGTTCAAGCAAGGGCGACACCTGCTGCGATCTCCTGAAGTTTTCAATCCAGACATAAACACCAGTCTTAGATCATGATTTCCTTATTCAAATGGCTCCGGCGATCCTCCACACAGGAATGGCGACGATTCTTAGATTCTGGGTGACTGAAACATTGTTGACAGTTCTGTCTTGCTTCCGTCATACATCCCGTCCAGTTATCCAGAGGAGTGACAATTGAATACACTCAAATAATCACCTTCAGCATGAATCACGACTTAGAATCATAAAACCGAATTCAAATGAATTTGCTTCAAATCTGATCAAGATTTGTCTTAAATCCGCTCTGATACCATGTTAGTTTTAAGAACAGAAATGAAAGCAATCAAAAAATGCAACACATAAGACAATGAACACCACAAGATACCCTGGGAAAACCCTTCTACTTGAGGGAGAAAAACCCAACAAATATATCACTTATATATTCAGGAATAAGAGCAGAAATCTGCTTACAACTCAAGCCCAACACAAGGCCGAATTTGATACAATGAACAATAACACCTCTCATAGATGCGTAGATACAAAAATGAATATGTTTCTCCTTAAGATTGATTTGCTGCATCAATATCATGATCTGCTGCTCAAGATGATGATCTGCTGCTCAAGTGCAAATTTCTTCTAGGAGTGCGAATTGCTTGACTTGACTTCATATTAAATGAGGTGATCATCACCTTGTATTTATACAAAACATTGTGACTCTTCATGTAGGTCGGCCTCCTTAGAATATAGCAATAATTAAATAGGTTAGCCATCATAAAGAAGTCGGCTCAAATACATAATAAATATTATGCCAAGTGAAGCGCCTCTTCACTTTAATAGGTGCAATAAATAAATAGCCGTTAGGCTATATGAAATTTATTGTTCAACAAGCAAGCTAGAAGTATGTAGCCCGAAGCTACAACATCAACACATGTTAGATCCATATGGTGTAATGTTGATGAGTTGGTTGAACTCTTGCAAAGGATTGGTTTCTTTTTTGCAAAAAGATTGGACGAGTTTGCATCTGCAATTATGACTTCACATGACACCTTGAGGAGGTATATTGAGGGATATGGTTTTGGGTTGAGCATATATTTCTTCTACTTGCCCATGATCATGTTAAGTTTAGAGATTGCAGTTATGGACCTTGCTAGGATGCTTTAGAAGGAGATGTTTCATGGTATAGGTTTCAGCCCTTGCCGGTGTTTTAGCTTGGGATTTGATGGTAATTATCTTCCTAGGTTCTAGGGGAGAAGTGTGCTGTTGTGGCACAATGTTTTTATAATTTTTATCAGAGTGGTGCAACATTAGCGCGTTGGTTCTATTGTGAGATGTTTCATGGTATAGGTTTCAGCCCTTGCTGGTGTTTTAGCTTGGGATTTGATGGTAATTATCTTCCTAGGTTCTAGGGGAGAAGTGTGCTGTTGTAGCACAATGTTTTTACAATTTTTATTAGAGTGGTGCAACATTAGCGTGGTGGTTCTGTTATGAGATTGACTTGGGACCTTGTGATCTTTTTTGGTTTCAGTTTGGATCAGGTTGATGATTGTGGGGTTGTATTAGCATTGCTTTGGGACAAGCAATCTTTGGGGAGGGAGGACTGTAATGCCCCTATTTTTACACCATGTTGTTTTGTGAATTTTGGTCGGTTTTCGAGATTTCCTTGTAAAGTGAGTTGGGGAACTCCAAAGTTCTTGGAAGATGCAATTCTAGTGATGCAAGGTTTCTAATCATGGCAATGAGCTCATAAAAGATACCCTCTCAATTTTTTTTTTGTTTTAATAGCAATTATGATGTAACCAAGCACCCGTTAGGGTTAGCTTTAAACCAAAACGATGCGGAAAAAAACTCTAACCAAGAATGCGCTTGAAAACCACTTAAGGAGGAGGGGCGGGCATATGGTTAGAGGATCCCTAGGATTTACTGAATCAATAATTGAAATGATTACAACTGAAAATGAGAGGAATTAAACTCAACACCAAGAATGTGCACACAAGATCCTTTAGAAGGCGAGGTGCTAACATATGGTGGAGTGCTAATTACAAAATTGGAAGAACTTAGGCGGATAACCAGCCATGAGAGAATTTCCGCTCTTCCACTAAAGTAGTGGGGGGAAATAAATTACAATTAAACACTTCGTCTGCTGCGGTAGGCATCCACTCTTGAGTGGGGATTCTCCATTTTTTCAGTAGGTACAATGAGAGATACAAAATTTATTCTCCACACTGGCGGTAAACCATCCAGGGGTAATTAATGTTGGCTTTAGAGAATTACAAGTAAATGTAGCAATAACAGATGGTTGGATTAGTACTACTAATGCACAACCTTACAAACAAAATAATCTGCAGTTTACTGGTATTACAAAGATAGAACAAGCCAATATGTGAAGAATGATTCTCTCTAATTATAAAGCTCTCAAATACTGAAATAGAAGCCAAAATCTGATTTTTTGAAATTTGATAATTAAAACCAGCAAACTGAAATTGTAAATCAGCAACTTGTAAATCAATGAAATGCTTATAAATTTATCAATTTACCTCTGAATTGAGTGAAATCGAATGCAATGAACCTTTGGAGGATAGGCGCCCATGTTCTGATGAAGAAACAACTTCAAAAAGCAAGTGTTAATTTACTTACACACTTCCCAATGCTCCTAGAATGGTATGGCCCTTGGTAAGGGCGATTTTGCAAGAGTAAATCACATACTCCAAAATAAAATCTGAAAATTGCTAGGAAGGGTTGCCCTGACCTTAGCAAGGATATTATTGAATGCCCATAACAAAAATAAAATCATACAAGAAGCTGTGAATAGAATCGACTTTCAGCTGCGTAGAAATCAGCAACTTGAAATCTGGAAAAACACACCAAAATTCACCACTTTGAAGCTCTATCTGCTAGTTTGATTTGAGAAGCAGCTTGGAACCAATTAGGTGTTATCTTTCAAACACGAAATTGGATTGATACTAGGAGGTCAGCATTCCTCGAAGTGCAAAATGAGTAGTCATTTCAACAGCATAAGTTTAGCATAAAATATGAGATAACCAAATGCTGGAGCAAACTGTGCTTTTAAAGAAAAGGATGTGACTTTACAAATCCTGTAACTCCCAAAGGAGGGATGCCCCTTTCACCAATTATGAAATATCAATATTTAAAAAAACACTTTATTTTCTCCTTATGGCGTCCCACATACAAGGCATTAAACTTTATAAAAATAATAAATGATACTCCTTCATGAAGCGCCCACCCTCAAGTACCACTTTTCAAAACAACTTAAGTTGATGCACTAGGCCAAGGGGTCAACTGAAAAATTAGAACATTAATGCCTTATATTCAAAATCTCATCAAATAATGTTTTTAAGCCAAAACTGAGAAACACCTTATTGCTCCAATTGAAGAGGAACTTAACTGAAGAGCTGATAATTGAGATACTGCCAAAAATATAATTTACTATAAATAGTAAATTCCGAGAAATACCACAAAACCTCCAACAAAGGAAACCCTAATTTCACCTCAACGAGCCTCCGAGCCTCCGGAATAGGCTGATGAGCAATTGAACTGATCACTGATGAGAAGGGGACATTACAATCTGCCCTCCTCGAGATAAATCTGAATGCTGCAGGATGTGTTCACCTTCCCATGTTGCATCCTCAATGGGCAAGTTCCTCCATTTTACTAAATACTCTTTGATTGTTCTCCTCAAAGAGCGTTCCCTAATGTCAAGAATCTTCTTTGGAATCAACACTAACTGACCTTCCTCGTCTAATGGAGGTAACTCTGAAGTAGCCACCACATTGTGCCCAAGTGCCTTCTTGAGGCGGGACACATGAAAAATGTTGTGCACTTGGCTGTCAACTGGAAGCTCCAACTCATAAGCCACCTCACCAATCCTCTTGGTGATTTTGAATGGCCCATAAAAACATGGCTTTAACTTTTTGGCACCCCTCATCTTGAGAGAAGACTGTCTATAGGGCTGGAGTCTCAAGTAAACCATATCCCCTACTGCAAAAGATCGCTCAACACGCTACTGATCAGTGTATAACTTTTGCTGGTTTTGAGCTTGTTGCAGATTTTCTTTTAATGATTTCAGGATGTCTTGGCTTTGTTGTAACATATCTTTGGCCTGCGGAGCTCTACTCTCACCAAATACCAAATTTACAAAGTTAGGAGCATCATAACTATAAAGAGCCATGAAAGGAGACATCTTAATTGACATCTGATAGGAAGAATTATAACAAAACTCTCCCAAATGGAACCACTTGACTCAAGTTCTTTGCTGCCATGAAACATAATTTCTGAGGTAGCCTTCTAACCATTTGTTGACAATCTCGGATTGCCGATCCGTTTGCGGGTGATAACTAGTGCTTGGAGTGAGCACTGTACCACTCAACCTGAAGATCTCTTGCCAAAAAAAACTTAGGAACTTGCTGTCCCTATCACTGACAATGGTTTTAGGCAAACCATGCAAACAAAAAACTTCTCTAAAAAACAACTCAGCTACTTGAGTTGCTGTAAATGAAGTAGTGATAGCATAAAAATGAGAAAATTTAGCTAATCTATCCACTACAACATAAATACAATCACGTCTTTGCACTTTGGGTAAACCAGTGATGAAATCCATAGCAATACTTTCCCATTTGTGATTCGGAATTGGCAAGGGCTGCAACAAACCAAATGGAAAAGAGTGTTCGTTTTTATTCTTCTGACAAGTAGAACACTCCCTTATGTAATTCATGATCTCCTCCTTCATTCCCTTCCAAGTAAATCTTTCTCTGATCTGCTTATAAATGTCTTGAACATTCCTTGGTGACCAGCAAGGGGAACATCATGAAAAGACTGTAAAATCTTCTTTTTAAGCTTGGATTCGGGTACTAAAAAGATCCTACCCTTATAGATAATCAAACCATCAACCAACTTATACCTTTCATCGTCCAAATGACCTTCTACAATGCTGGTTGTGAACTGATTTTTTGCATAATCAGCAGCAATTAACTCTTTCCAATCTGCTAATAGCTCGCAAATGGACTGCAAATGGGGTCTTCTTGATAGAGCATCAACCACTATGTTGTTTTTCCCTTTGACATACTCAATGTCAAAATCGTAAGCTTGAAGCTTACTCACCCACTTCTGCTGTCTTTCATTTAAATCCTTTTGGCGCATAAAATGTTTAAGACTATTATGATCAGTCTTAACAACAAATTTACTTCCCACCAAGTATTGACGGAATTTAGACAAAGTGTGCATGATGGCAAGCATCTCTTTGTCATAAATTGAGTATAATTTTTCTGCTCCTCCCAATTTTCTACTCTCAAAGACAATAGAGTGTGTTGGTTGAAAATTTTGTATACTTGGGAAAGCGTACAAAATTGTGGTTTTAGCCACAGTACGTGAGATAAACTCTCCTATTTTCACAGGGAAGGCTCCCCCTTTGCTTTCTATTTTACCAATTCAGAAATTAATTCTAGCTACAAATCTATTCTAAACCTGGGTGAAACTCTTGTCTTGTTCTCTTTTTCCAGAAAAGACAATTATCCTTTTCTCTTATTTCAAAACAGGAATCACAATTGAAAGCATAAATGATTAATGAAGTAAAGAAAGAAGCAAAGTTTCTATGAAGGCACAAAGTTCTCCGTTGCTCCTTCGGGACGGGAAAACAAATCGAAAGCTCAAAATCTTTGACAACTTACTCTCCTATCAACCTTTTTAAGATGGTTTTCTGGTAACCAAGTACAATATGTAGCAGCTCAAAGTCTAATTACATGATGCACTTTACATGCACAAACATAGAAAATAAAAGCAGCACAAAGTCTGCAAGTTACCCCTTTTGCTTGAGCGTTCTACAATAGTTTCAAATGTGACAAACAACTCAAAGTCTGCAGTATCACATCTGAAAACCAATCTAAAACTCCAAACGCAATAAGCAGCTCAAAGTCTGCAAAATTCAGCTTAAATCCCTCTTGTATAACACCACAAAACTCACAATCAATATGTAGAAAATGTTGTCACATAACACCTTGAATCAACACAAAGTTTGAAAGCAATTTGCCTCTTTTATTGATTGCAATCTGATTTACATCTAAGCTCAAAGTCTTAGAGCGCACATACAAATTGGCAAAATTTTGTTGCATTGCCAAAAGATAAATATTACAATAGGCCCCCTCAAGTATTTATAGGAGAGAGGCCTTGAGAAAAAGGTGGGAGTATCTCAACAAACTTGAGAAAATCTCTCAACCGCTAACTAATTGTAATTGACTTATTCAACATTACAAGTCTTATTGCAATTTGACTTGTAAGGTTTTACATGTAATTACATTTTACAACTTTGCAAGTGATATGATTACTTGCAATTACAATTTTTCATTTTACATGTAATTTGTCAAAACTAAATTACAAGTACATAATTGAAACTATTCCAAGTGTTCGAAGACACGACTTGAACTACATCATCCTTGATTGGGTCTTCATGCTGCTGTTTGGAAAACATGTTTCCATCTCCGTCTTGAAAGCAGTCCATGCTCAATCATGTCACTTGTTCAACTCCTTGTGTGGCTTCGTCATGTTGTTGTTCTTTCTTTGTATCATTCTCCAGCCTAGGAATTTGCTTGAAAAATAAGGCCCATGCCTTATATTATTTATTTGGTAAGTCATGTGTGCAAATAAGACTAACAAGAATGAGACAAAGGGGCTGCAAAAGTGAGGCCAAAGCTCAATTTCGGGTTTTGGAAGGCTGACTGCAAGTTTGAAGTGAATGAAAAATCCCAAAATGCTATTGGATGATAAAAATCTGAAATTAAGTCAAAGCCCTATCTTGTAAAAATGGCAATGACGATAAAAACGGAGATGAGTGTGAATGAGTGAGGTGAATTTGGTGAAGGCAAATGGAAGTGAAAAATGGCAAATGGAAATGACGTTTTGCTGAAATGGCTCGTGAGATAATGAAAAAGGCATTTGCACTCAAGGGAAAGACGTTTTTTGGAAACAATGAGACATATTTAGAAATTTGACCATGAAGAAAATGGCGACAAAATTGAAAACGTGTTTCTTCTCTTTTTAAAAAAATAAAAACGCATTTCAACTAAACACTCCAAAAACACTTTCACTAAAGACTTCAAATGAAAGACATTAAAAAAAAACACAAAAAACTAGTCAAACAAAATCGCGATTTGGTTGGAAGAAAACACGTTTTTTGCTCAATGGACATTTGATAAAAAACACAAAAACCAGAAAATAAATAAAAAATGACTAAGCACAAACGTGATCAGATAAAAAGAGAATGAGAAAATAAAACAAAAGGAAAGCAAACAACATACCTTGGAGAAGAGAAGCTGGAAGTAAAAATGGAGATGAAAACCCTAAATGACTTGCATAATCTTAGCAAAAGATGAAGACATTAATTTATTACAGCTGAAAGTCCGATTTCGTTGCTAAAATTTAATTGAAACACCATGAAAGAAGGGAGACAAACGAAATCAGATTCAAACTGCTCTTCAAAATGGGTTGAACTTCTCCAATCGGGTTTTTTTGAGCTCAAAGACAAGTGAAAAAAGCACAAAAAAGACCAAAATCGGGTTTTTAGACTCTTTCAACAACTTTTCTTTTTACTCATGGGAGAAATAGGAACTTTTTGACAACTTAACAATTTTTATTTTGTCATTTAAGCCAAATAGGAACTTTTTGGCACTTTAACAATTTTCATTTTGTCAAATAAGTGGAATAGGAACTTTTTGGCACTTTAACAATTTTCATTTTGACAAAATAGGAACTTTTGACAACTTAAACAAAAATTGGGTTTTTTTTGGCAACTTAAGCAATTTCGGGTTTTTTGGCAACTTAAGCAATTTTGCTTTTAGAGTTAAAATTTCCTATTATGCTGAGTTGCTTGAAAAACCTGAATTTGACCAAAAAGACAAGAAAAATGACTCGGAATTTTACAAAAACGGAAAGGGAAGCTAATGAAAGGATACCCAAGGGGATCATCAATTGAAATCCAAAGTTTTACAACCTTAACACCTCGTAAAACGTGCCCTAATACACAAAGATCCCTATTTGCAATGGTGATAAAAAATCCCGAAATTGGACAAAAAAGGGGAAAAACATGTCGAAATGTTCCCAAATTTCGCACAAGGAAAAATAGGATGGATACCAATGGCTGCACAATTCAATTGGAGAATTTTGGTGCCTCAAAATGCGTGCCATAGAGATTTATGAAGAAATTTTAGGCAAAATTACATATGGGTTGTCCAATTTTGAGAATTCAAAATTGAGGACAATAGAGTGTTTGTCTTGCATGAGAACAACTCCAACTCCTTCACCCGAAGCATCACATTGCAATTCAAAGGGTTTCTTGAAGTCGGGCAAAGCCAATAATGGACATGAGCTAATGATCTGCTTGAACTTATCAAAGACTCCTTGTGCTTTATCTGTCCATAGAAAAGCTCCTTTCTTGGTGAGATCTGTAAGGGGGGCTGCCATGTGAGAATACCCCTTGACAAACCTTCTATAAAAACCACACAAGCCCAAAAATCTCTTCAAGTGAGTCACGTTCTTTGGAGGTGGCTAATCAATGATGGCTCTAATCTTCTCAGGATCAACTTTGACCCCCTCAGAACTGATAATATGGCCGAGATAGAGAAGCTCAGTCATCCCGAACTCAAATTTTGATTCTTTGGCAAACAAACATTTTGCCTCCAAAATACTAAGCACTTCTTCCAAGTGCTGAAGATGCTCCTCCCAAGACTTGCTGAAAATAAGAATGTCGTCAAAGAAGATAAGCACAAACTTCTTCAATTGCTGCCTGAAAATCTTGTTCATACAAGATTGGAATGTTGCTGGAGCATTTGTCAAACTGAATGGCATGACAAGGAATTCAAAATGCCCATAGTGGCATCTAAAAGCAGTCTTCTCAATATCTGCTTCTCTCATCCTGATTTGATGGTAACCAAATCGAAGATTAATCTTCGAGAAATACATAGCCCCATGGAGCTCATCAATAAGCTCATCTATCCTAGGAATAGGATATCTATTCTTGATGGTCTTCTGATTCAATGCACGATAGTCAACACACATACGCATTGTGCCATCTTTCTTTTTGACTAACACCACTGCTGAAGCTAAAGGGCTTTTGCTTGGCTGAATGAACCCTACCTCCAAAAGCTCCTTGATGGTCATTTCTATCTCATCTTTCTGCTTTTCCGGATATCGGTATGGAGTAGTGATAACCGGCTTTGCACCCTCTTCTAGCTCAATCACATGCTCACACCCCCTTTCAGGAGGTTTCCCAAGAGGTAAATCGCCAAAGACTTTGCTCTTCTTAGAAAACAAGGCTTGAATATCAGGGGGATATTGCCTTTTCTCCACTACCGGATCAGCTGGTAGGATCATACATTTTTCTGCCCATTCCACTTGATCATGACAGATCAGTCTCTCCATTCTTTTCAAAGACACAATTCGAGGGCCTCCATTAGACATCCCTCTCAAAACAATCTTCTTTCCATCAGCTTGGAATTTCAATTCCATAGTTTGCAAATTCAAGGTGATCTCTCCAAGAGATCGCAACCATTGTTTTCCCAAAACAACATCAGTATCACCAATGCCAACAACATAAAAATCATCTTTTACCTCATAACTTCCCAATTGCATGGAGAGATTGAGAATTTTCTTTGTGCATGATATGGTAAAACCATCTGCTACCATTACCTTGAATCCTTCAAACTCTTCAGTCTTCAATCCCCTTTTGACAACTAATCCTTCGTCAATGAAATTATGAGTTGCTCCTGTGTCAATTAGAGAAACAATCCTTTGAGAACCAACCACTCCACGAACCTGAAAGGATTCATTCTTTTGGAAACTAGATAGTTGTGCAAAGGCACTACCATCTCCTATCTTTGGCTCCTCTTTTGGAGCTTCTTCATTATCACTACTTGCTGATTCGTACTGCTGATCGGAAAAATCTGATTCTGCTCCATTATCAGAATAACCTTCCAATTGATGTGCTTTACCCTTTCCATAACAACGGTGACCCTTTGACCAAGGCTCACGACAAGTATAGCAAACTCCCTCCTTTCGAAGTTGATCACGGAGTTCATCTGACATATTTTGGGGATACTTATTGGGCTGACTTGGAGGAAACTTCCTCTTATCCTTTTTGAAAGGTTTAGATTGAAATTTTGGCCTTGGAGCAGCCAACTCCATGCTCCTTGCCTTCTTGATTGCTTCATCCAAGGTCGGTGGATCAAAGGCTTTGACCCATCCCTTCAAAGGCTCCATTGATCCTTCAGCAAATAGTACCACAAGTCTTCTCTCAATAATGTTGGGCACCATTACTGACAATCTTTGAAAATCAGCCAAATAATTTTCTATAGATCCTTGTTGCTTCAGCTGTGCCAATTCTCGGAATCTCAATGTAGGATCTTTGGTATCAAATCGTTCAATCAGCTTGCTGGTAAATTCTTCATAGGTGTGGATAAGGTTATGGCCAAGAGTGATCAAACCGTGAGTCCACCATTCGTGGGCAACTCCGTCCAAGTGCAAAGTAGCAAATTTTATTGCATCTTCTTTCGGAATTGGTCTAAGTGAAAGATAATTATCCAACTTCTGCACCCATGCCCTGGCTGTACACTTGTTACTACCATCAAAATGGTCCAAAGTTATCTTTCGCAAAGCTTGTTGAAAATCATTTCTATGATTCATTGGAGGACGATGTTCATTCCTTCCACCATTTCTTCTACTCCTTCAATTCATGAATTGATCAAAGGTCCAAGCATCTCTCATATCAGGTGGCAAAGTGACATACTTCATATATGCTTGTTTAGCATCATCTGCGAAAGGTATCCCAACTTCTGGTGGTGGTTCTTTCCTCGGAGTGAATGTAGGGAGAAGAGGTCTAGATGAAGATCCTCTTGTGATTGTAACATGCTTGTTGTCTTCAATTTTGAATTCTCAAAATTGGACAACCCATATGAAATTTTGCCTAAAATTTTTTCATAAATCTCTATGGCACGCATTTTGAGGCACCAAAATTCTTCAATTGAATTGTGCAACCATTGGTCTCCTTCCTATTTTTCTTTGTGAGAAATATGGGAGCATTTCAACATGTTTTTCCCCTTGTTTTGTCCAATTTCGGGATTTTTGATCACCATTGCAAGTAGGGATCTTTTTGTGTTAAGGCACACTTTACGAGGTGAAAAATCTCTATTTCAAAAATGGAAATTATTCTTTGGGTCATTTTGAATCTTTGCTCCAAATTTCATCGCATTCCGACTTCATTTGCCTTGTCTTTGAGTCATTTGTTTCTTATGTTTTGGGTCAATTTCGGGTTTTTTGAGGCATCATTGCAAGAAGGAACTTTTTTGCCTTCACTGCAAGTAGGAACTTTTTGCCTTCATTGCAAGTCAATAATAGGAATTTTTTGCCTTCATAACAAGTTGTAGGAACTTTTTGAATGACTTGCAAGTGAATTGTAGGAACTTTTTTGCCTTCATAACAAGTGTAGGAACTTTTTACTCACTTTACATGTTATGTTCAAAAAATAAAATTGCCGAAGGCTCTAAAAAGTCCGATTTGCTTTTAAGTGAAAAAGTGAAATTGCTGAGAGCTCTAAAAAGTCCGATTTGCTCTTAAGTGAAAAAGTGAAATTACTGAGAGCTCTAAAAAGTTTGATTTGCTCTTAAGTGAAAAAGTGAAATTGCTGAGAGCTCTAGAAAGTCCGATTTGCTCTTAAGTGAAAAAGTGAAATAGCTGAGAGTTCTAAAAAGTCCGATTTTCTCTTAAGTGAAAAAGTGAAATTGCTGAGAGTTTTAAAAAATTTGATTTTAGTCATAAGTTGAAAAAGTGAAATTGCCGAGAGCTCTAAAAATTCCGATATGCTCTTAAGTCAAAAAGTAAAGTTGCTGAAAGCCTCAAAAAGTCCGATTTAACTCATATGTGAAAAAGTGAAATTGCTGAGAGCTCTAAAAAGTCCGATTTGCTCTCAAGTGAAAAAGTGAAATTGCTGAGAGCTCTAAAAAGTCTGATTTGCTCTTAAGTCAAAAAGTAAAGTTGCCGAAAGCCTCAAAAAGTCCGACTTAAGTCATATGTGAAAAAGTAAACTTGTTATGTGCTTCAAGAAATCCGATTTGCTTGAAATAGAGTTTTACATAGCATTTTAAACTTGTAATAATATTTTTTCACATTGCAAGTAAGTCACCTTTCATTTGCATTTGCAGTCAGCCTTCCAAAAACCGAAATTGAGCTTTGGCCCCACTTTTGCAGCCCCTTTGTCTCATTCTCGTTACTTTTGTTTGCACACATGACTTACCAAATTCCAAAGCTGGAGAATGATACAAAGAAAGAACAACAACATGACGAAGCCGCACAAGGAGTTGAATAAGTGACATGATTGAGCATAGAATGCTTTCAATACAGAGATGAGAATGTTTTCCAAACAACAGCATGAAGATCCAATCAAGGATGATGTAGTTCAAGTCGTGTCTTTGGACACTTAAAATAGTTTCAATTGTGTACTTGTAATTTAGTTTTGACAAATTACATGTAAAATGGAAAATTGTAATTGCAAGTAATCATATCACTTGCAAAGTTGTAAAATGTAATTACATTACAAGTCAAATTACAATAGGACTTGTAATGTTGAATAAGTCAATTGCAGTTAGGTAGTGGTTGAGAGAATTTCTCAAGTTTGTTGGGATCCTCCCACCTTTTTCTCAAGGCTTCTCTCTTATAAATACTTGAGGGGATCTATTGTAATATCTATCTTTTTGGCAAGTAAGAAAATTCTGTAGAATTTTGTACTCATAAAGACTTTGAGCTTTATAGTTATAAATTGTTATTTTTCAAGTAATATCAAAGAGTTGGAATTTCAGACTTTGTGTTGAAGTCTTACTTTGCATCCATTGTGTTCTTATGTCATTTTGGAGCATTACTTTGTGATTATTTGGAAGATGTGGAAGGTTGCTGAAGAGAGTTTTAAATGAAATATCTGCAGACTTTGTGCTGTAAATGTTGAAGGTTGAATTCATAGTTAGTATTTAGAAATTGAGAAGAATTGCAAGACTTTGTGCTCGTAGTAATTCCTATTCGAAGCAATTAATAGGTGCATCATACTTACAGACTTTGTGTTGTCTTATGGTGCATATTGTTCATAAGTAATCATTCCAAAAGGGTAGATAGGATTTCAGATCTTCAAGACTTTGTGCTTGGTGGTTGTTTTCCTGTCCCAGAGGAGGTGACGGAAGTCTTTGTGCTTTCAGGAAACTTCATTTCCTCTCGTTTAATTTCATTTCAAAGCTGCTGTAATAAGTTTACTTAAAGTTTGTTGTTACTTTTCTGTGAAGAGAAAATAATATAATCCTTCCTGAAAAAAGAGGAAAGATTGCTGTCCTACCCATATTAATTTAAAAGGAAAGGGGGAGCCTTCCCTTAATTAGGAGAGTTTTATCTCACGTACTGTGGCTGAAACCACAATTTTGTATGCTTTCCCAAGTATACAAAATTTTCAACCAACAATGCTGTCCAACAATTCTATCCCTTCCATTTACGTTGAAGTGCTGCTAGTTTGGCATTGGATTCTCCAAGTTTTGGAGGACGATAACCCTCAAGAGCTATTCTAGTTTAAGAATTGAAATATATTCCCTAGCTGGATTGGTGTGGCTCCATTTCAAGGGTAACCATTGGTGCTAATGGTGAAGTTGACCTTCATGGATTATCAGTTTGAGGTTTTTTGAGGAGTTTGGCTTGCTAGTATTTTCTATGCCAATCTAGTGAGTTGCAGATGTTTTTGTGAAGTTTTCAGAGGGTTATTCATTGCTGGGCCATACCATTTCCATACGGCTGTACCCTTGTTTTGGTGGTGCAGATTGGAGAGTAGAGGGTTGGATTGTGGGTTTTTTGCTGAGGTTTTCCTTGAGTTGGGCGACCAAGTTGGAAGTGATTTGTAGGAGTTTCATGGAGTACTGAATTTTCTAGAAGGAATCGCCTCTTTCTCAGGCCGTACCATTGCTAGAGGGGGGACGTGTGGGTTTCTAGGGGAATCGTTCCATACTTGCAGCCTTATTGAGTCCTAATGATGGCACCTAGTCCTTACTAGGCTATTGCTGATCATTCCAAGGTATTCTTTGATGGTTTGGAGAGGCTCCTAGGGAGATGTGCCAGTGATATACTTGCTGATTTTGTGTATCAGACCGCTGCAGCAGTGTATCAAACCTGATACAAACTCATTTAATCATATTTTGGGGGTATGTTTGCTATTATGTTGCAAGGTTAGCTTGTTTACAAAGTGGGTATTCATGTGGGGTTGCTCATTTCATAATTTAGTCATATTTTGCAGCTAGACAACAGAGTTGTAATTGTTAGTAGCATATTTTATGAGCTCATATTGTAACACTGTTTGATAGTACCATCGGCGACTTAGCTTCTTGTGTTTATTTGCTACTTACCCCACTAAACAAGTGGAATCTTTCTCACCCCACTGAATAAGTGGCATCTTTCTCATCCCACTGAACAAGTGGTTGCTTGTACTAACTGAAATATATCGGGCAATTTTTTCAATCTTTTAACACAACTCAATTCACCCGTTAACGTTAATGAAAACTCAATTCAACTGAAAGGAACCCTTTCCTCTGATCAACCCAGATCCCAGTGCGGGCAAGGTTGAGAGCATACTCGAAAGAGGATCGTTAGCATTACTGAAACTTGTTGAAAGAGTAATAGAAAGGAAATACAATCACTCAACCACTTATTCAACGGGAGGACTGAAATGGAAAGTACATTATTGAAATTAAGATGCAACTCGACCACTTATTCAGCGGGAGCATGTTGATGGCTCAGCCGATCAGCAAAATGATGAGATAATGCATTACATTAAGCAAATAGGCGGCAAGCCGTCCTCTTCCACCTTTTTAGTGGGTGATGCAGAAATGAAACCTGAAACTATAGACTGAAATGATGCCAATCTCTTCCACAAAAGTGGGGATACAAAATATAAAGTGCAGAAAGTAAAGAGCTGATCAGTACTACTGATTCAGCACTACAATGCGATGAACAATCTGCAAATACAATGAGATATAGATAACCAGTGAACTGCAGAATGTTAGGAAATGAACTCCAAACAAGTACAAGCTATCCAGCATATGAAATATAGTAAAAAGGACTGAAATATCAGGTCTGATATAAAAATTGCAGCAATCAAAAATTCATACCAGCAAGCCCTAGAATCACCAAAACGCTCATAACTTCGTCAAAACACCTCCGATTGATGTGAAATCAAGTGCAAAGGAAGCATAAAAAAAGGGCGACCAAGTACAAACCAAGAAATAGCAGCAAGCAACCTCTGATATTTTATGCACGCTTCCCAATGCAATGGCAGGCAAAGTACAACCTCCAAGAAAGGGCGACCAGCAAGATAAAATTCAAATCACCTCTGGAAAATCTGAAAACTTGCAAGAAGGGGTGCCCCAGGTAGACTTGAACAATAAGCCAATACCCAGAACCAACAAAAAATTGTGCAAGGAGCTATGATCGAAAATGTGCTTCAGCCAAACACCACACCAACATCACCAAAACTGATAAAACTGCAAGAAACTCAACTACAATGTGCTCAATCTGTTCTCAAGGATTGAGAACAACCAAATCTCAACTAGTTGCTATTTTTCAAGCAAGAAGTCAAGCCAAAGCTAGGAGGTATGCATTCCTCGAAGCAACTTACTAACTATTCCGGCAACATAACATTAAAGATATCAAGTTTCCACAATCCATCATGTTGTTCAAATTTAGTTTCTGGTTTTGATTGTGTAAAATTTTTTATATCGACGTTTCGGATCACACTCCGTGATCCATCATCAGGATGAAAGAGAGCCAAGAGAGAGAAATGAATTGTTGCAGACCAACACTAGCTAAAAAGAAAGGAGAGGGAGGAGATGCACAAGGTTCGAGGAAAATAATAAACAATATAAATATAAATATAAAACATAATCAATCATAATAAACGAAAAGGAGAAAACAAAATTCAAAGAGATCTATTTCAGGGAGTAGCCTATAACTATATCAAAATATATAGAAATAAAAGACATATGTGAATTATATATATATATATATATATATATATATATAAAGAACAAGGTTCGAGGAAACTAATAAAATAATAAATATAAATAAGGAACTGAAAGATAATATAAATATATAAAGTTAATTAAATGAAAAAGAAGAGAAATACAACTATAAAATATATAAATATATAAAGTTTAGCCAAAGACTATTTAGATTTATTGGTAAAAAAAGAAAAGAAAAGAAAAGAAAGAATACTATATATATACATAATTCATAGAATTATGTATATATATAAAAAACAAAAATGAATTATATCAACGTATAATCGCAGAAAACAATAAAATTAACAATAAAATAAGATAAAATAAATATAAAAAGAATAAATAAAAACGAGTTTTGACACAACCTAAAACCAAAATAATTTAAATGAAATATGAGAACAAGATAGCATAGGATAATTTAAATCAATGAAAATAAATAGAAGCCAAAGGCTTATAAAGGAAAGAAAAATATTATAAATAATCTAAAGAAAACTAATGAAAAATTAGAAATGAAAGGAAATTGTAAAAACTTAAAATGTGAAAGACTTAAATAAGGAATTGAAAGATAATATAAAGAACAAGATAAATAAAAGGAAAAAATTAAAAAATAAATAAAAAAATTAATTAATTCAAAATAAAAAGAGACAAAAAACAACAAAGAATTTCAAACCTAAAAACCAAAATAAGACATTCAAGAAAACAAAACCAATGAAAATAAAAATAAAAACAAAAATATTTAAATTTTATAAACTTTTATATGTAAAAAGACATATATGTATATGTATATGTATATGTATATACATATATGTACATATAGAGCAACAAAATTCTAAATGCAAACAACATTCAAGAAAATGCATATATAAAATACAAAGAATTCTATGTTTATATATAACGAAATATATAACTAAAAATTATACAACAAAATATCCGACAAAATAAATATAAATAACAACAAATATCTACAATCCTAGAAGACACGGGGCCCAAGGGAGGATCAGGGAGAGGATTGAGGCTTATTTATGAGTTTTGACAACAAAGGGTTCCAAGAACGACTCAGGATCCAACCATCATCACGATTGAGATTATTGGGATGATTACTAATTTCTATGGCTTCTTTTAGTTTCCTCTTGAAAAAATTATCTTCTTTGTATAAGACTTGAAACTTTTCCAAGCAAATGTGGTGTTTGGTAGAAGAAGAGTGCTCGGAAAAGTTTCAAGTCTTATACAAAGAAGATAATTTTTTCAAGAGGAAACTAAAAGAAGCCATAGAAATTAGTAATCATCCCAATAATCTCAATCGTGATGATGGTTGGATCCTGAGTCGTTCTTGGAACCCTTTGTTGTCAAAACTCAGAAATAAGCCTCAATCCTCTCCCTGATCCTCCCTTGGGCCCGTGTCTTCTAGGATTGTAGATATTTGTTGTTATTTATATTTATTTTGTCGGATATTTTGTTGTATAATTTTTAGTTATATATTTCGTTATATATAAACATAGAATTCTTTGTATTTTATATATGCATTTTCTTGAATGTTGTTTGCATTTAGAATTTTGTTGCTCTTTGATATATATATATATATGTCTTTTTACATATAAAAGTTTATAAAATTTAAATATTTTTGTTTTTGTTTTTATTTTTATTGGTTTTGTTTTCTTGAATGTCTTATTTTGTTTTTTAGGTTTGAAATTCTTTGTTTTCTGTCTCTTTTTATTTTGAATTAATTTTATTTTTATTTTTATTTATTTTATTTTATTTATTTATTTTTTCCTTTTGTTTATCTTGTTCTTTATATTATCTTTCAGTTCCTTATTTAAGTCTTTCACATTTTAAGTTTTTACAATTTCTTTTCATTTCTAATTTTTCATTAGTTTTCTTTAGATTAATTATAATATTTTTCTTTCCTTTATAAGCCTTTGGCTTCTATTTATTTTCATTGATTCAGATTATCCTATGCTATCTTGTTCTCATATTTCATTTAAATTATTTTGGTTTTAGGTTGTGTCAAAACTCGTTTTTATTTATTCTTTTTATATTTATTTTATCTTATTTTATTGTTTTCTGTGATTATACGTTGATATAATTCATTTTTGTTTTTGTATATATATAGTATTCTTTATTTTTTTATTTTTTATTTTTAACCAATAAATCTAAATAGTCTTTGGCTAAACTTTATATATTTATATATTTTATAGTTGTACTTCTCTTCTTTTTCATTTTATTAACTTTATATATTTATATTATCTTTCAGTTCCTTATTTATATTTATTATTTTATTAGTTTCCTCGAACCTTGCTCTTTATATATATATATATATATAAAATTCACATATGTCTTTTATTTCTATATATTTTGATATAGTTATAGGCTACTCCCTGAAATAGATCTCTTTGAATTTTGTTTTCTCCTTTTCGTTTATTATGATTGATTATGTTTTATATTTATATATTTTGTTTTATATTTATATTTACTGTTGTATATACATTTATATTGTTTATTATTTTCCTCGAACCTTGTGCATCTCCTCCTTCTCCTTTCTTTTTAGCTAGTGTTGGTATGCAACAATTCATTTCTCTCTCTTGGCTCTCTTTCATCTTGATGATGGATCACGGAGTGTGATCCGAAACGTCGATATAAAAAATTTTACACAATCAAAACCAGAAACTAAATTTGAACAGCATAACATTACTGTAGATATAAGATAATGAACTAAGAGCCCAATGCTCTTATTTATAACATTTCCTGCTCCAAATTCAAATTCAATCTCCCTCCAAATGGACACCAAAACCAAACTCAAATTCACAATGCCCATTTGTGTCATTTGCATTTCATTTCTCCAAGTCGTCCTCCTCCAAGAAGTATTATACTTTATTAAAATGTCAATAAAGTATATTATGGCGTCCAAAGTAATAATAAAGTGAAATACTTTATTAAACTAATTTAATTCCTCCAGGCTAGGTGTCAAAACAATAAAGTGAAATATAAATCTAACTGGCCACTTATTTCTCCAAGGCGTCCAAACATGCCTTTTAAATATTTCACTTAAAATAATATTCTCATCAAATATCAAACTTGCCAAAATAATCACCTCAAGTGCTGGAGACCAATTAAATATATTGCCCTACCCGAAATAGCCATAATACCAAGTTGCTGAAACACTGCCAAAAATAGCACCAAGGGTGTTGGAGACCAAACCGCTCAAATTGACATGCCAGATATAGCCACTGAATTGAACTGCAGAAACCCTACTAAAAATAGTACGGCTAAAAATAGAACTTACTAAAAATAGCATACTGCTAAAAATAGTAAGTTGTTCCAAACTCATTTTAACCACAATCCGAGCAGCCATCGTACTTACTAAAAATAGTAAGTCTAGAAAAGTTCTCTGATTCAGTTGCATGTCATGCTGTCGCGAAGCTCTCTGAAAACTCAGAAGGAATCCAGAATCTAAACTGTAAAACTCCAACATGCAGCCATAGTAACTTACTAAAAATAGTAAGTCCGCAAAAGTTGTCTGATTCAGTTGCATGTCATACCACTGCGAAGCTCTTTGAAAACCCAGAAAGAATCTCGCAACCAGACGGCAAAATTCCAACATGCAAACCCCTGAATCCTCAAAAAAAACCTCCAAGCAGCTGGAAACCCTAATTCTGCCTCTGACTAGCCTACGAGCATCCGAGAATAGGCTAACAGTCATTGGAAAGTGTAGTGCTAAAAGTGGGGACATTACACTAACCCCATTGGATAAGTGGTTCTTGGTTTGCACTCACCGCTGAAAGCGGAAGAGGAGTTTACTTTTAGTTTGTACCCATTGCATAAGTGGGAGTTTTCTACTCACCCCATTGAACAAGTGGTCGCTTTCAGTAGCATTGCAATGTAAAGCTTACCACCTTATGCTCTCACCTTGCCCATACTAGGATCTAGGTGATCAAAAAGTGGAAGGTAGTTGATTTAATTGATTATCATTGTTTATGATTTGATGCTAACAAGTTGTGTAAAAATTCAAAAGATTTGGGTAGGTTATTATAGAGCACAGGGATAAACAATGAGATGATCAAATGGAGCCAATGGAAGGAGATTGAACAGGGCAGCAAGTATGTTTGTACTTTGGAGAATGAAGCTTAGCACTTAATTATTGTTCTTGAGAAGTATTCTAAGGCAGTCTTCAATGTGGAATGGATGCAATGGTAGTTATAAACATAATTAAGCTTGAAGGATCACTGGCTATTGTATCACTTGGTAGGAAATATTGGGATGAAATGGATGCCATGGCAGTTATTAAAAATGTATTTATTGTGATGGGAAAAGGTGTAATTCCCATTCTTGTGTTTGCCTTGTGTGCTTTCCAATTCACATGATGAAAGCTATTTTGAGTGTTTTATCAGTGTATAATGTGATTCATGTTTTATGATCCGTTGCACCAAATTTTTTGATGAGGTCTGTTGTGCCATCGTGGTGCTTCTAATGAGGTTATGTTTTAGCATTGGTTTCTTGACTATGCATTATGGGGTGCTTGTGTATGTTAGATCATTTCAATATTTTAGCATTATGTGTGATTGTTGATAGTGCATATTGTTCCTAGATCATGCTAGTCGTAGATGATTTACAATGATGTGATGATATAATATTGTGTTATGATTTATAACACATTGGTTGGATTATGTTGCTATGGCTATTACTATTTGGAGTAGGTATGCTTGATGTTTGACCTAAGTGTGCAAGAAATTTTTGAGTGTTAGATCAATGGTTGGAATGTGGAGAAGTTGACATGGTTTTTGCTTAGTTATCTCACCCTTCTTAGTCCTTGTGAATTTATGTGTTAACTCGGTTCCAAATCAATGGCGATTTTGGAATCCATATGCTATGAAAACCTATAAAGTGTGTGTGAATCCTTTGTGTGTGGTTTGCTATCCTGTTGCATTGCATTTTAATATTTACTTCAAAAGGTGTATTTATCGTGTTTGCAAAATGAAAATGCCTTTTGATTAAAGTCAAAAAAGGCCTATTGCATTTATGCATCGCTAGTAGAATAGATTAAATGAATTTAATTTCCTTAAGATGGAAATATTTAGTTGTATAGATTAATTGTCATTATAGCCTAGTTTAATTTAATTGATTTTAACTCCTAGTTAATTGGGAAATATCAATTAGATTAAATTAGCTTGTTTATTTTATTAAATGTATTAGTTAATTATTAATTGTTATTAGAATGCTATTTTACCTAAAGAAAAATGAATTAGAAAAATGGTAAAGAAAAATTTTACAAAAAGAAAAAGAAAAAAGGGTTTGGCTTGGGCAAAAGAGTGTGCCTAATGTGTTTGCTTCTACCAGAATCCTTCTCCATTCCTTATATGTGTTGGGAGGTATTTTCCCCTCTTTGTTAATCATTTTTAAATTTGACTTGAAATGCATTTTCTTCATTGCCATGCCCACAATAGGTGGGTTGCATATAGTCTCCTTGATATAAGATTGAATTTGAATTGAAACTCATAGACTTTATAATGTTTATTTAATTTTTAATGCCTAAAATAGAGCCATGACCATGGCAAAAATTTTAAAAAATCATATTTTCCAAATTTTCTTTGAAGAGATTTTTGCTATGCATATTTGGAACAAAAGGGTATAATAAGAATTTTGAATTTTCTTCCATTCAAAAATTAAAAATTTAAAGGGTATGCTTGAATTTCTTCAATGGAGGATTTATGACATTTTATGGTTTTTGTGCCTGAATGGAAAGAGAAATTGCATTTTAGATGATAATGGAATGAATTATTGTGGGATAATTAGTCTCCCTAGTATTTTAGGATTTTGCATCTTTTGAGTATGTTGTCAATTTTTTTTATAAAAACTGGTTTGCATGCCATGTCCAATTTGTAAATTGGAGCATTAGAATTTTATGATTGAGGAGGTCTAGGCTAGGAAAGAAGCGGCTCTCCTTGTTTGCTGCAGTACAAAGGGACTGCATGAACAAATGTGGTTTAGAGTTTATTCAAGTGATAATTAATGACACATTGGGTTAATTAATTAATAAGACTTTTTTGTGCTTGGTTTGGAACACTCTCGAAGGTTCGGTCTAGTGACAAAGGATGTGTCACAACTCTAGGGATTGGTGAACTTCATGAGTATCTTCATTGAGGAAGCTTGTCTTGCGAATTTCCCATAGCACCATTGGGTGACTATCTTGACCCTCCTTGTCTTATGCCTAGGATTCTCGTCCTTTCCTTGTTGTTGGATTTTGGTATCTGACATGATTTGTGATCATTTATGCATATGTTCATCGATTGGCATGTGTGTCATGCATTGTCTTATACATGCTTGTTTTGGTGTGGGTTGCCACATGTGATGTCATGTGTTTGATTGACGTGAGTGTTGTCATATATGCTTTGTATGTGTGTGAGCCTTGGCTTTGATAGTGGTGTATCCATGGTCTTCTTCGTAGCTTGGTGGTTTCCTAGAGTGGCATAGACATCTATTGCACTTGATGATGGTAATATGGTTGGGAGGTGGGTAACATTCCTCCATTGGTCCATTCTAGAAGATCTCTTGGGAGTTGAAAGAGTTCTTGGTTCAGCATTTTATATTATGCTTTGTGATTATTGGAGCACCTTGGAGGTGGTTCATTATTGATGTAATAATATTCATTGTATCATTTATGTATTGAAGTGCAATCCTTCCATGTTTGGGAAGTAGCCTCTACTTGGATATTATGTTATGATCTCCTTTAATTGTTTATTACAATCTTTGTAAATGGGGTCCATGAGACCTTTATATTTAGTGCATAGTTGTATTTTGATGTAATTCGTGATGTGGGTTATGACTCATCCATGTTTAGGATGAAACCCCTTAAAGGAAATCAATTATTCCTATTATTTGGTATTTTTCCACTTCAGCTTGTGACAATGTTGGCATGTTTGTAAGGCTGAAATCATGATAATTGTGTATGTTTAGATTAAATTATTTAAGGTTGCATTTATGAATATGGATGTTTATAGGTGAATCTATATTGTATTATCATAATGGATGATTGATCCATCTTTGCTTTTTGCATGTGTTGACATTGATGTCAAATGTGCATAATGCATTATAGTGCTTTTGTCATGTTGTGCTTGTAGTCTTTCCATTGTGTTAAGGAGCTATTGTTTCTTTTTGCCTTGTTCCTTGGGAACTGTGTCCTTTGAGGGCCTTCCGTGTGGCCAAGTTGGTGTCCATGATCCCTTGAGTGTTTGCATCAAATTATTTTGCCTTTTCTCGTAAATTGAGGAAGTTTTGCCTCATTGAGTAAAGAAATTGCTCCTTGTTGGTTTCCTTGCCCCTTTTTCTATTTTTCCCTGGTGAGAACCGAGTGTTGGGTTGAAATCAAGACTTGGAACTTATAATGGTTCCAGCTTCATAAGGAAATTTGGACCGTGCCCTTTAAAAATTTTCATGTTGTTGGGCCATGGGCGTCAAAGTGGATTTCGAACTTCAGATTATGTCTAGGTTTGGGTTTAAGTCTGAGTCTTGCTTTGTGAAGTTGCTCAATGGGTTGTGGGTGTCAGGACGGACTTGGGACTTGGGAACAAGTCCCAAGTGCACATGGAGTCTTGATGTTTGCATGTTGAAAAGGAGTTTGCATGGTGGGTTGCGAGAATTGAGTCAGATTAAGGACTCAAAACCTAAGGGTCCAAGTCTTGGCAAGGGTTCGACACTTGTGAGTTAGTGAAGGAGCTTCATGTTGTGTTGTGGGTCATAGAGGGTGGAAGGAACTAGGGACTTGAGAACAAGTTCCATGTTTGCACATGAACCAAGGCCCATGGAGGATTGTTTTGATGTTGTTGTGGGACTTGGTCTAGCAAAACCTAGGACTTGCAAAAAGTCCCAAGTCTGAGCAAGGGACTAGGGATTGCAAGCATTTGGGTCTAGTCTGTTTTGTTCAGTGGAGGGTGGACGTTAGAAGGGAATTGGGACTCAAAACTAAGTTCCAAGTCCACATCAGATCCCAAAGTTTGATCTACAGGTAGTTTCTTTTTGAAGCCCAAGATGTTGGTTTTGGCCTTTTTGATTGTCACAACCCAATGGAATTTGTAGGGTGGTCTAGGAGAGAGGTTAGGAGGGTGTTCTAATGGTTTTGGGAATCTTTTCTCTCTTCCATGCCTCATTTTTTGTGTCAAGCTTGGTGTCTTGTCCTAAGGTAGAGTTGAGTCTTCCACTTGTGTCACTGTGCATTGTGCATTGGTGTGCATGTCAGTGTGTCATCACATGTTGTTATGACATTTTGTGAATGTAGTACTGTTGTGTGGCTTGCTTAATGCCGCTTTTGTATTCTGAAAAATTTGTTCGGTCGTCTTTTATTTGTTAATGTCTTGAGAAAGTTCTTGGGGCATTACAAAAGGGAAGTCATAAATGTAGAGAGGGTTGCTGCTTAAACGAAGGCAGGTCATGTGGAAGCATCTAGTGGATTGACAGAAAGGAGAAGGCATCTGCTATTTTACACTCAACATAATGTGCATGTGCAACAATCATACTTGCTGATGCTTGAAAGCATTGGACATTCACTACACTCCCATCTCTTCTTTGAATTTTTAAACATCCGCCTATGTTGGGATTTTGCAAAGCCACCTTGCTCAAACCCTACAAGCCAATAAAGCATTTAAAATTCAGGATAACATCAATTTACGAGGAATAAAAATGAATATGCAGACCAGGCCCTGTTTTTTTAAGGTTTCCTCGCTTCAATATGTGGGCATGTGCACATGACCTAACAATGTTGACTAATTTATCTATTAAGGTATGTAGAGTAAGAACCTGGTCCATATGGATCTGAACGGAGTTGGACACAACAGCTTCCTCATATGGACTATTTTTGTTTGCTAAGGACCACTTCTTACTAGCAGTTTCATTATGGTTTCTACTTTGTCATCTAAGTCGAGTGATTTTGAGCTTTAATTATGGTTCAGAGGAACCAGTAACTTTATCTATCTAATTACAAGAAAAGTTTTTTTCTAAGTTGCTCCATTGTTTGATTACTTCCCGTTGATTAAAACTGCATACTTCTGAATCAAATAACTTGGATTTCAACTTTCAATAAATGAGGTGGTGGATAGTAAAGTGGATGAAAAGTGTCCTAAAGTTAAAATGAGTGCTGGACTCTTGGTAGAGATAACTTCAGAACTGCAAAGAGTATTTCATATATTTTGGCCAGAATTTTGTGTAAAGTTGTCATCCTTACATCTTGTTTCACACATTTGTTATTTTATGCAGCAATTTCCTTCAAATGAATGTCACTTTTCCTTTTCCAATTGTTTAAATTTCAACCTTTTCAGAGCCTAAGATCCATTTAATAAGATATATCTCTTTCAGTTAGCATTAACATTGAAAATTTACTGTCTAGAATAATAAACATCTTCATTGTTGTTTATATGGTTTTGGCATATATCCCTATAGTGTTCTTAGAACACAAATGTGTTTTATCTTATCTGCTATTTGCTAATCTAACACAATTTTTGTGTTTTATTCTTTTCAAATTGTGGAGTCAAGATGAAGGTTGAAGCTTAATATCAATATTTAATTAGATGGCAAAGGGATATGAAAAGCATGAGGAAAGTAAATGACAAAGAAGAAACCCAAATAAGGGATAATAGATACTCTCTCTTACTAAATCTTCAATTTCTTGGTTGTCTTGGCACAGGTATCAGAACTATTTGAGTGAGGATACATCAGCTCGCCTTTTGGAGCTTATCAAGCCTGTATGATATTGCTGGTTATAGTTCTTTCTTCTTAAGTTCTTTGTAATTAATTATTTTTATCATTTAGATAGATATCAACATCAAGAATAAGGAACATGATCAAGGCTACATGATAATGAAAGTTAAAAAGGTCAGAGATTTCAGTGCACGGATTGTTGAAAATTTGAACAATCTAGGATCTGAACCCAGGACAATACTATTGGCTGGTGAGATGCTCTACCACAAACTACTTGTCCACATCTCATAGTCTTTCTCATTCTCTACAGAAGTGTGGGTTGTCAATTTCATTATCCCCACTCAACCCACAATTTTCTTGGGGCATCTAGCTGTTTTCCAATCTAATTTCCAATATCTGCTTTGAAATTGGGGACAATATAGAACTTGATACCTTGCCCTACTCCTGGTTGGTGTGGTGCTCTACCACTGGCCTACTTGCCTGTTTCACAATGAGCTCTTCTTCTTGTTTTATGTTTATTTTTTGAATTCTCTTAAGAAGTGTGGGTTGTCACATAATATGGATCTGTATATTATTTTACTAATATTAATTTCAATATTTGTTCTAGATCCTTGTCCTTTCAGGCCACGATCACGATCAATGCACAGTATCTCATCCAACACCAAATGGGCCTGTTATAGAGGTACTTATAATTTTGATGGCAGTGTTGTATTTCTGTTATGTTTTAAAATGAACCAAAAGAAACTTCATCAAGCCTCTCTCATCTTTCGTTCCTCTTCCTATACCTCATGTCTACAAAAGTTAGTGACAGTATACATTCAAAAAAGTATGTGATGCAGTTTCTTAAATCTCATTGTGTGGTGGATTCCGTATACAGCATACAGTTGGAACGTTCAGTTGGCAGCAGGGTAACTTGTACCCATCATTCATGTTGTTATCTGTGAGTGCACTACCATCTACAACAAGCAACTCGGACGGAATTGTATCAACTAATTTGTGCTTTCTTCCTATGCAAACACACATATATTTGTGGTAATTTCAATATTTTGATAGTTATAAAACTCATTTCTTGACTGATTTAATAAAACAGTTAAGCAATACATTGGTTACTTTCCCACTTTATTACAGAATTGTTACCTTATTTCAGAGGTGTCACTAATAAATCAGCTTTCTTTGCAGGTATGCAAGCTTGTTCATTATAACTGTTTTTCTTCTCCTTTCTTGGCCGACAAGTGGTGTGGACTTGTCGTATTGTTTCAGAAAATTGACAGAACTTGCAGCAACATCAATTGGAACCACATCAAAAGGTGGCATAAAAGAAAAGGATGAGGATGCAAATTATGAATATGACATGGTTTGGGATGCAGAAGGTGTCATGCATCTGATCCGGAAAGGATATTCAAAACTTTCAAATGGCAATTATGGTGAAGTTAGATCCTCTTCGAGGTTGGTAACTTTATGATATTTCCTTCAGTTGAGATGTATATTGAAATAATGCTGTTAAGTAGCTACTTGAACAATCTGCACTTGCAAAAATAGCTGACAAAGCATCTATGCTGGCACATCTTCTGTACATAATTTTGTGTGAACATGACTTTTTGAATTTGAACCTGTGTGCTCTTGCTCTAATATGCTTTGTTTGTGTATGTGTTTGAAATAAGCATGTCATCTATGTCTTGTAGTTCCGTGCATAGTAAACAGACTCAGATTTGGAGAGTACTTAGCAAGCCAAAAAATTCTTACTTGGTGAAACTCAAGAACTTAAAAACACTTAAATTTTTTAAAAGAACATAAATGTCATGCAAAATACAGCTACAAAATGTATCAAAGGAGTTTGGTGGGGGTCTAGGGGCAATGCCCCTTGTGAGGGTGTGGGGGCAGTGCTCCCAGTTGGGTTGAGGAGCAGCATTAATGAAGACCTTCAAAACCACATGGATTTTCATAACACACACCATTTTCAGAAATTTTTACTAAGTTACCGGTTCGGGTATAGGTATCAATACGGCGATATGGCATTTTTTTTGTCCTCGGGTACGGGTGCAAGAATATATATAACATGTTCAAAATTATAAATTTAATTGTAAGAGCAACTGCCAATAAATAGTATATTTAAATACCTCATATTCATAATTTGCGAAAATGAAAATACTCATGTCTCAAACTGTCATTACACAATGAAAATTCAAACTACAATCAATATTTATTAGTCTTCATATTTGTCTTCATCAAAAGCATCAAGTTCAACACTTGGTTTAATTTTATTTGAACCACAATCAATTGGATTGCCACCTCACTAGGTGTGTCAAGTGCAGAAGTTGCCTCATCTATAGAGACTTTGGCAAGCTGTGCAACTGTAGCATCTAAATCAGCAGACTCTGGGGATAGATTGCAATTTTTTTTCACACCCTCATTGTATTTAGGTTTCTTATGTGACAAGAGACAAAGGTTGGAGTGTAGATAGACCAAATCCTCTGCTTTTTTTGCACCCAAATAGTTTCGCTTGACCGAGTGGATGAAGGAGTATGTACTTCAATTCCGCTCAGCTGAAGAACTTGCAACTTGTTGAGTATGTATACAACATTTAGTATTTAATTTTATAAATTCAAACTTTTAAAATCATATTATTACAAAATAAAAATATAATATAGAGCATAATAGCATCGAATGACCCATAGGGAACCCGGGGCGCCCGAGTGGAACCCTGGGTATACTCGGGGCCAGACCCGCCACAAACCCGCACCCGAACCAAACCCACATGTGTACGAGGGGGTAAACATGGGAACCCAACAACTTAGATTTTTTAAAAGGCAAAAAAACAATGTTTATAAAGCCAAAAACACAATTTTTTTGGAGTGTTTAACCCGCATTTTTTTCCACGTTGCTGGCGTGGCAAGTCAAGTCATTGGATTCACCAAGTTATTAGTGAGTTTTTCATAAAACTCAGAAAAACTCAGTGTTGAAATCCCATGAGACCTGCCAACTTCACTGTGTTATGCACTTTCTTTGTTCATTACAAGACCTACAAATTTTCTTGAATGATGCAAGTTGCCAACTTCCTTAGTTTGTCTCTTCTTGTTTATGTTACATGTTACACTACATATCCGTAAATGTCTATAAAATGACCAAAACCATTGATTTCTTTTTCAAATTTATAATATGTTCGTCTCTGTGGAGGCTTTTGACATAAAGTGCAGAGGAAAATGAATGTTTATAGTCTTACTACATATGATTTAAAAACAAATTCTCTCTCTCTCTCTCTCTCACACACACACACACACAGAGTTTCAGACATTAACTATTAATGAAGAGGCTTATCTTCAACGATTTGAGTTCTTGCAGATGAACTATTTGTTGGATGCTTTGTCCTTTTACTAATTGCATTTGAGATTATTTGTTGGCAGAGGCACAGTAGTAGCACGGCCAGCTGCAAAGAAACAAATAACACCAGAATCTGATTCCTCTTGTGTGCAAATTGAGTCAGAAGCAAATTTAGAGCAGATCACAAAAACCCCAAGAATGGCTAGGGGAAAGATGAGCTACATGGTTCAACGATTAATTCGAACACTCCATAACATTGCAGTCCTTGCAGCTGTCAATCTTCCACTCTATATGATGTTGTTGATCAAGGACTGGACATGATCAGTACAAAATTGGATTTAAAAAAATGAGAATGGCTGTAATGGTTTGAGCAGAATTTTGGATTCTGAACAATTCTTCTTGAAGATAAAACTTGTGATTTTTCATATTCTGGTATTAAAAGATTTTTTTTGTATGTGCATTTCTAGTTTCTTCCTTCAAATTCGAGCTCCATTGATATATTCAAGTTGGAATTTAAACAGAAAATATGTCACTTTGATGTTAAAGTTTAAGTTAAAAGGATGAGCTGCTGTGAAAGAGGAGCTTTATTGTGAACACTTTGGATTCTTCCTTTTATTTTCATGTTAGCAAATCTTAAGAACATCTTTCTCTTGGCTCTAGAACAATATATATGCCGCCTTATTTCTGCAGGATTATAGTTCTTCTTACTGACTGAATAAACATTATCAAGCTTGTACCATTATGTTGGATTTGTTTAAGCCTTAAGGTGGTTTTGAGGCCCTGAAGAGCATTTCTGAACTTATGATGAAATATGTTAGCATTCTTAAAGGCTTTCAAGAACATACTCAAGCTGATACACACAGATATCTTGGCTTGAAATTGTGGCCAATGTTCTTCTTATTTATTTGGTCTGCTTTATCTTCACAAAGTACAGGTCTAGTGGAGCCTAATGGTTAGTGAAATATTAATTTGAGGTAGTATGGAATTTTCATTGAATTGGCAAAGACGTGGTTAACAATGGTAATCGTCCCTAATAATTACATTTATTCTTGAATTTTTTTCGCATTATGCACATCATTTTTCTGCGTCTGATTTGGCTAACATAAAGTTATTATGATTTTGCATAATGGAATTTCTTAATGAGACGTGGTAGCATTTTGATGTGAATTTTAAAAAAAAATCTTACTGGAAGCCTAGATAAGTACTTGCGAGTGGCTAGAGTAGTCATAAGTTTGATTATACTCTGCAGAAAACAACCAGAATCAAGTATCAACCCTTTCTTGAGCTGACATGACTTTTTTTGGCCAGTTCCGGATGTACTGTTACTCATTGTCAAATATGTACGTAGCACAGTCAACACTTTGCCATATTTCTTGAAGAGTCCTTGTCTGAATGGGTAGTTACTTTACCGTTCATTTTGGCCCAATCATTGTTAAGCGTGATTAATTGTGAGACTTTTGCTGCAATGCCTCGAATACTAGTTATCAAAAAGCCTGTCATGAAAATGTAACTAATAACATTGAATGTGTTCTTGAACTGGTGTCTTTTAGATGACGTTTTTGCCAGTTTTTGGATTTGCATGAATGGGATAAGTTTATTATCTACCCAAGGGTTGTTCCTCACAAAGAAGAGAGACAACAAATTAGAGCTTTTGCTAAAATGGAACAAGCTATATACTATTTGAGAGATGAAAATATAGACCTAATATGTCTAGGTTAATACATTCAATAATCAATGAATTAAGCAATTAATGTAGATAAAAGAGCTGAGTCAAGACAAGCATTTAAACATGTATTGAAATAAATTCTAAAATTGAGAAAGAAGGATAGAGGTGCTTAGCTTTGAATGCAACAATGGATGTGTTGCTATAGTGCATGCTTTGTGATCCAACTTAGACTTCCACTATCAGATTTGTGATAGTGGAGCTTCAATAGACTCAAAAATGAATTGTGGTTTGTGAAGGTTCAAAATTGCATGTGTAACCTTGAACTTGGAAATTCATAACCTTGAATTTGTTGTGCATCCTTGAATTGTGAATTTATGATATTTGAAACCTATTTGCATCTACGTACTTGGGATTGGTCATTCTCAAAAGCACCAGCACAACTTGCTATCAAGAGTGGGGAATCCATGTCTTGTCTTGATTGAAGTCAAACCGTTGGTACCAATTCAATGATGTTTAACAAATTGAAGACATTCGAGGCATAATGTAAATGCCAATACATTTGTCCTTATGATTGTAGATGTTGGTGCAATGCTCGTTAGGAATGCTTTATTGATTGAATTATAATCCTATGAGATGATGGATCACTTGTCTAAATGACCTACGGCCTTGTCCTTTTTATACAAAACCCTAGCATTCAAATTTGAATAATTTTGGGTAATATTGGTTGGAGCTAGGTCAGCGTGGGCTCAAGATTAAATTTGATTTTGAAAAAAAGGGTTCAAGGCTATACTTGGGCACTTGCACTCGGTTTAGGGCTGCAATTGTGGTCTTGAACAAAGATCGACAACAAATAGATTAAGAATGGGATCTAGATCTACTAGGGCAAGGGACTTAGGTTCAAATCAAGTTTAAGATAAATGTCAACTTTTACATAAAAAAATTCATCATTTGAGTAACATACTAATGCTAAGGAAAAAATGGTCAAAGCGAGTCTAAAACAAGTGGGAAAAAAAATGAATGCTGCACTTTTCACCTCTATATTTTTCCCCCTCTTTGACTTTTATGTTACTATTTTAATTTGTCACTTTTAGGACAACTCAAAATGGAATGTGTGAGGCTAAACCTTTTCTTTGAATTAGAGGGGGGAGCTCCTTTTTTTAACAAAACTAAGCCCTAGAACTGTAACCGATATGTGGTTTTTAGTATACAATACAAATAAACTTAAATAAACACTTGCCTTTTTGGTTATTTGGCAAGAGCACATGAATTATCAACACTTCTATTTAGGACTAGAGATTTTATATCTTTTGAGTGACATGAACAACCTAATTCGTTGTAGCTAACACAAGTTCTTTTTTTTTTTTGGCTAAAAGTAGAGACCAAAAAGAGCGAGTACAACACAATAATTGAATTCGATTGAAAATAATAAACAAAACTTGATATATTGAATAATGAAAATTGCATGCAAAGCTACAACATGATGTTAATAAAAACTTCAACACAAAGCTTGTAGCAATAATATTTTCAACACATGGGACAACACAAGAAGCTTGAACAATGATCACAAAAACAAGTAGATGTAAAAATTATCATTCCTCCAAATCTAAGTGGTAATAACACTTACATAGTTTTTTGTTTTAAATTTTTTTTTGCATTATTTTTGCATCCAATTTATTCAAGATAAACAAAAAGAATAATAAAGTTCCTATGCTAAAGTTACTTTGCTTGCGATCTAAGCAACCTTAAAATGTAAATTATTTTGAATTAGATTATTTAAAACAAGAAATATTGAAATAGAAATTGATTAAATATATCATGTCCTAAGATAAATTTTCTAGGTCATTTAAAAATAGCGACTCTACCATTGTCTTGCATGTGAATGACACCTCTCAATGACTCCAATGCAACTCCTTTGTTCCAACCATGACAAATTTATGGAAGATAATTGAAACCCTAATGACCTTTGATGATTTATTTAACATTTTTGGTGACTTGAATATGAAAACATTAGACATTGAATATGAATCATTGACAATCCAACCTTGGTCCTTTCTTAATAAACACTCCATGTGATCTTAGTCCAAAAATCAAACTATGAATCTTAAGGCAATTTGGATGAAGAGTGAAGGAAATGATAAGCCCACCAATGTTTTACTTTATATAATTCTCTTATGATGATTGCGACTCACTGCAAACTATTGGGAATGAAGATTGATAAAAAAATCTACTTATAATTGTTGATATCACTAGAAAATACTATTGTTTATGCATTTTGAATGATTGAAAAATTGATAGAATTGCCAAAAATCCTTACAAAACATAGATCTGTCCTTGTAAACATTAAGTAATTTAAAACTACCCTTCTAGAGATGAAAACCATTATCCTATCCTTGAAACTTCTCTTAATCATTGCTATAAATGCTCCAAAATAATCTACAAATCACCCTCATATTTATAAATGACAAATTGGAGAGATTTTATGTCATTTTGAATCCTCAAGCAATTGCATGATGTTCCCTTGAAAATGTGATTGAATGTTGCATAGACACACTTCTTATGGTTAAGTGTATTTTGTCTAGGTGAAACTTGAAAACAATTCAAAAATTCACAAAGTAAAAAGTTTTCTTCTATTCTCTTGTTTTCTACTTTTTGATGATGGATCTTGGCGTTTGATCTTAAATGTCAAGGGAAAAAGTTCACACAGTCAAATTCAAAAACAATGCATACTAAAATCATGAACTATGGAAACTATATATCTTTAACCCTTCAAAAATTTAAAAAGGCATGTTGCTTGGGTCTCTAAATCCCTTTTTTTCTTGTTTATATTTTTCACTTTTAATAGAGTAAGCTTTAAATGCACATTCTACATTAAGTGCTAACTTCCAAAATTTTACCAAGTTTCTTGTCCATCCTTCATGCAAGCACACACTAGGCTCTATTAGAACCATTTTTAAATGTTTTCAACTTTTGAATAATGAAGTGAAGGTGTGCACTAATGGTCTATGTAATCATTTTTCAACGTTATGGGAAGTTAAGTGGTCTACCTTGAAAAAATTGATCATTAAGGTGTGCCACTTTTAAAATTTTCAAAATAAACTTGACTTATATTCAAATGGTGTGTGATAATGCTCTTGATAGGCATTTAAAACTTCAAACTTTAACAATGTCTTGTATAGGTGTGCACCAACATACTATGTGTCCAACTTTTATTCACTAGCACAAGTCATCCTTTGTTCTAGAGCACTCCAAGGGTCTAGATGACCATTTTTTACTTGCATATTTTTTTGGACATTATATTTGTGTTCTTTGATACACTAAGATATCCATCTTTTCATGCCATTGACAATTTTGCATCTTCTCTCTTGCCCAAGATTTGTTCTTTATCTCAATTTATACATTTGAAGGTGCTCATAGTTAGCTATGCGAAGACACTAATATGAGCCAATGATTATGCCTTTGATTAACATGCGAAACACAGATTTGGAAATGGATTTCAAAAGGACGAATGACTAGGATTTGACTAAAAAATACTTAATACAAAAAGTCATATGGATGCAACACACATGAACTACCATGAACCATGCATATCAAAGTAAATAAGAATCAACATGAAAGTAAATGACAAACACATTTAAAAGGATATGGAGATGGATGATGTCTTGTTCACACTCAATGCAATGATAATTATGTCTTGACACCTGCATGCGCAAAATTCCATCAACATCATCTAATAAAAATTTGAAATAGGCATGAACAACAACATTAACAATGTAGGAGGTTGTGAAAGAGGATAAAGATGCCATCAACATCATGTAATAAAAAAATGAAATAGGATAAAGAAGGTAAGCTCGTGAAGGACCTCGATCCCGAGTTATCTAATTCTTGGTCGAAAGGCTATGAGACTGATATTGAAATGAAGTAGGATGTGTCTTCTAGTGCCAAGAAGGGGTCTAAGGGGAAGAAAGGTGGTCAAAAGGATGAGAAGCGAGATCATGGGAAAGGAAAAATCCTGGTTGAGGATAGTGTGAAAGATTCTGGTGTGTCCCCTGTTCACACTGTTAAGGAAAACATGGGAGCAATAAAGTTGATAAAGGGCTTCATGTGGAAGAAAAAGGTCTTGAGGGCGATGGATTTAAGAGTTTTGGGGATGTTTCCCCCATGCATACTGAGTTGGTGACTCTTGACTGTAAGGGTTTCAAGTAGTTTGAGGATAAGAAATGGCTATTGGAGCTGCTAGCGAACTCGGCGATGAACTCTAATAAACAACATGTGGAGGTTGAAGTGGTTGATTCAAAGGATTCTCCCCAACTGGTGATGATTTAAAGGGAGAAGGTTTCAATTCAAAGTGTCAGTCTAAGAATGTTGCTACTCCTTCTGTCGAGCCTTTGAATTGGGATAAAACAAACCTGAATGTATTTTGTAGAATGGTGGAGGATGAAATGAATAATATCCTTTAATTGTTTAAATGGTTTTTCTCAGAGGTCAAGGATCTTAATGTTAAGCTGAATGAATGGTAGAGTGTTTGTGTGGCATTGGTTAATTGTAACAAGGAGTGGACAGTGAAAAGTAAGTTTAAAAGAATGAATGTTGTTCTTGACAAGGTGGTGGTGGATGTTGAGAAAATGGGTAGGGATCATGAGGAGAGGTTGGTGTCCTTGGAGGATAAATTCAGCAAGGATCATGAAGAGAGGTTGTTGTCATTGGAGGACAAAGTCAATAAAATTTGTCATGATTTGGAGTTTGTGGTGCAAATTAGTAACCTGTCTCTCAATTCAAGTGCATAGGGACTTACTTTGCTGAATGAAAAAGCCCTTAGGTGGACTAGTAAACAATTGGATCTCAACGAGAATGAGGAGGTGATTGTTGATGTTAATCGAAGGAATTAGATGGAGAAGAGCATGGATGATGGTCCGTGTGTGTGAACTAGAAGAAAGACCAAAAAGAGGGCTGCTATTTCCTTCTAGGAGCTTGAAGTCGCGGTGGAGATGCATGATAATGTTATCTCCAAATCTAGAGGCGACCAAGGTTTTAGATAATTTGCTTTATTTTTTGTTTGTTTGGCTTTGGTGTTGATGTTTTGATGTGGGTTTAGCTGTTTATGTGTCAAGGTTCATCTTGTAACAACTATTTTTTTTTTGGGGGTTGTATGGTGTTAGTTGCTTAATCTTTTGCAACATTCTCTCATTGTAAAGGGTTTCGAGATCCCTTCAAAACCTACTTTTCCTTATAAAAAACATTAACAATGTCAACAATCATTGTGTAAAAGTAAAAAGAGAGGTGTAGGATCATAGAAAAAATCCTTCTAACTCAAAAGAGAGATAATTTGGGATTATAGAATGGGTCATTATAACAAGTAAAGGAGATGGTGTAGGATCACTGAGTGAACCACTATAACCATGCTCCAAATAATGATTTTTTTTTTTAATAGAATCACATAATGGATGATTGCAACCATAATCATGAAAAGCTCCTCTAACTAGCAAAGGAGGTAGGGTAAGACCACAAAATGGATCACAATAACCATGATCCAAAAGTGAAGATGGTGTAGGACTTCTATTAAGCCATGTGACCATAATCATGAAAGAGAATTAGTGATATAATATCCTCCCCTAAAATTGGTTACATTTAAAGAATGAAGGAATTTGAGGAGAGTAGAACAAGGAATATGTGAAAATATTGAAATGGAAAAATACTTAATCTAAAACAAAAGAGTTAACGGAAAGCTTGTAGTGTTTAAAACAATTTAACAAAGAAATAATGGATTTCACATAATAAACCTTGGGAAACCCTTTCAAGAAAAAAAATGACCAATGGATAGTACTATTAAAATTATATTTAGAGTAAAAAGATTAAATACAATAATAATCTAACATGTGCTATTGAAGATCTTCAACAACTCAAAATATTCAAGCAACAAGAACCACCAACTTCATGGAATAATTTTAATAGCATATACCTACTTCAAAAGACAATCATATCTAGCTTCAATCCATGCAACATGAGTACAAGGGTATATTTTAAGAATCGACTCACAAAAAAATGTATGGAAAGCCCGATGAATTCCTCGCGTAGAGGCATAATCTCCTTGGTGATTTTTGTAAGAATTTGACTTAAGTGATAGAGTAGGTGGCTATTTTATATTAAAATATAAATTAAAAATAAAATGTGGCCAATTGAGAAACCAAAAATCATGCTAATTTTTAATCAATTTGACAAATTAAAACCTAAATTTTTCATAAATTTTTAATTGAGGTGGTGAACTATAGCCTAATTTTTTACTATGTTTTTAATTGAAGTGAGAATTAAAGTCTAAATGCCCATAAAATTTGAATTGAGGTGACAAATTAAGCCTAAATTGTCAATAAATTTTAATTGAGTTAGTGAATTAAGATTAAATTTTGATGATCATTTGTAATTGAAGAGGAAAATCAAAAGGTCTAGAAATTAATATAAATTTGTAACTAAGGTTTCTAATGAAACCTAAATTTTTATGAAGTTATAATTGAGCTAAAAAATGAGAATGTAATTTTTCTATAATGATTAATTAAAGGGGTAAATTAGTGCAAAAGCTTCTTGTTAACTATAAGTTATAACCAAAATGACGAAATATGAATCTTGTATAACTATTATGGATTACATTTGTCATGTTAGATTTACATCAAGGAACATAACAATTAAAATTATAAAGATGACACAATTAATTGAAAACCATAGAAATTAATGAGTTTTCTTGAGGTTCAATGCTTTCAAACAATAAAAGTTCTATGTTGATATGGTTTTTGACACACCAGTAGGTTGGAACAATAAAGACTCTCCTAATTGGAAGGTGGCTAGCCTCAAGAGTTTTCATTTAGTTGCAAGTTGTGAGGTTTATAAAAATATCCTAGCTAGAGAGAGCTTTGGTTGGTCCGTTTGGTCCATTCAATAGGCTATGTGTAGAATACCAAGGGTCATTCACAAAATTAATGGTTTAAAACATAGCAAAATTAGTTACTATTAGTTGGTGCAAACCTTTTAATTCAATTTTAAATGTACTCATGATTTTCTTTTCAATTTATTGAACTTCCCACAAGTAGTCTTCAACATTAGTTAAATAACTAAATAATTTAAAACCATATGTGCTGGAATGTATTGTCTTTGATGTCAAAGGATATTTTGAAAGGAATGGAAATTGTCCAATTTGATAAAGTTTGGCACCCATATCGGTGCATTGAAATGTTATGGTAAATTCAGGTTATGTTCAAATTAATTTATGGGTTTCCCCTCCTTGAAATCACCATCCAAGTTAAAGATAAAATTAAATAAAGTTAATTATTTCTAAAGGTTGACCCTTAGCTCTTGGCATCTCTATTTGATTGTTTAAAAAATGCAATTAATTTAATTGTTTGGATGATGCCAACCCCAAGTAGAAGCACCCCATTTGGGAATTAAAAAATAATAAATTTATAGTCTTAAAAGGGGGCGACCCCTCATGGTGAGCGCCTACATTTAAAAAGGTGTATGCAAATTAAAAGTGGCCTCCTTTTGTCAATACATGTATCCGTTCATAAAGTCACCTCTTTTGATATGTCCCTCCTCATAGAGATGCCTTTCTTGAGTTGATATAACGAGTGGAAGATATGTGGATTTAGAAGCAACAAATCAATGATGTATTTTTGATTACAAGGAAGAGGAAGAGTAGAAAATGAAAAATAAATCTAAATTGTTTTGAGAATATATGCGCAATAAAGAGCAGATTTAAAAGGGTAGAGAAGCATGAAGAATGTTTCAGACTTGTATTAAAGAATGTATATAGCCCATCTATGCAGATGAATGCAAATATGTATGAAGAATATGTGCGAATAATAAAAGCACATTCCTGAGGAAAACATTGATATATTAGTGATCAAATTGAAGGAAGAAATTGACAAAGTTTGGATCATATTTGTGAAAGATATTGAGAATGATAGTGGTCAGATATGGAAGGAAGATTGTGCATGACTGTAATCATCTTTGTGAGAGAAGGTTATTGTGTGGATTGTGATCAAATTTGAAAGAAGGATATTGTGTGAGTTAATCAGATTTTTTAGAGGAAGATGTTGGGGAGAAATATACTATATCAACTATTGAAGGATTAATAGGTTGGAGCCTAACAAATAGAGCTTGGAGCCTCTTGTTGGGTTGGAGCTCAGTTTGTGTGTGGGGGTTGGAGCCTCCAATAGGTTGGTTCCTATAATTCTATCAAGTGGAGATTGATGTATCTTGTGAGTTGGTGCTCACTGTTTGTATGTGAAATAGGCTGGATCCTACAAGAAAGAAAAGAATATCAATAAGATATATAATCAATATTTTACTGGGTTTTCTCCCACAAGGGTTGCACATAAAATTGTGTGTTGTCTTTGTGCTCTAAATTGCTAGATCTTACTTGAATGTTTTATTATGATTGGTTAAGTTTTGAAAAGTAAAATATTATCAGATACTAATTCACCCCCCTCTCAATATCACATCGTGCTCATATATTAGTATCAAAGCAGGTTCCTTCAAAGTTAGCCTAACAACTAGAGGGTAGATTTAAAGAGAGCACCGATGATCAAACAATAAATTCATAGATTTTCATCAAATAGGGCACCATTGTTTGATGGAATTAATTATGCTTTCTAGAGCTTAAGAATGGAGACATATCTTAGCGCCTTAGGATATGACACCTGAAAATTTGTGGAAGATGGATATACTATACCTACGATTCATCTTATGGACAAAGATGCTAAAAGAGAGTGAAAACAATTTAAAAGTTATGAATGCCAAATTATGTGGATTGAAAAAATCTAAATTCATAAGGGTGATGCATTGCAAAACTGTAAAGGAAATATGGGATAAGCTAAATAGTGTTTATGAAGGGGATGTAAAAGTGAAAAAGGCTAAAATTCAAACCCACAAGGAAAGATTTTAAAGCCTTAGAATGAAAGAAGAGAACATAGCTGAAAATTTTCTTCGAGTCGACAAAATTGTTAACACCATGGTGGGACTTGGTGAGAAGATCGATGAAGAAAATATTGTACAAAAGATATTGAGATCTCTACCTATGAGGTTTGATACTAAAATATTCATAATCAAAGAAATGAGATTTGGATAAATTGAACAAGGATGATTTTCACGATACCCTAACTGCCTATGAAATGAGGATTGAAGATAAACCATCAAAGATGCAACTTTCAAGGTAGATCAAAGAGGAAAGGTTAAAGCATATGAACCTAACGATGAATTTGGTGAGATAGACGAAGAAGAAGATCACTTCATGAGGAGGTTGAAGAATGGTGCAGGTAAGTATCCAGGTAAGTCTTCTATTGCATGTTATAATTATGGTAGACTAGGACATTTTTCTTCTAAGTGTCTGTAGGGGAAGATGGAGAACAATGAAAATGAAGAAAATTACAATATGAATAGAGGAGGAGGATATCAACAGCCAAGGAAGAGCTATAATAAAAAATAGTTTGAGATAAATAATAACTTCCGAAGGAAAAAAGAAAAGCCTTTACTCTAATGAATATGATGACGGATTAGAAGAAAGCAATGATGAATTTTACTGTGATCAAGAAGAGATACTATTCATGGCGATAGAGATTAAGGATGATTTTGAGAATCATAAGGAGGATAAAAGGGATGTGGAAAATAAGGAGAATGAGGTTGATGAAGAGGATTTGGGGAAGTTCAATGCAAGGGAAAATGAAGGAATATTTTTGGGCTACTCTTTAAGGAGTAATGCCTATAGATTCTTTAATAAGAGATTGCATAAAATGGTTGAAAACACAAATGTGATGATAAATGAGGAAAAAAACTATCAATATGAACCACAAGAAGATAGTTATCCTTATGAAGAAAGATACAACGAAGTTGTAGATAAAAGTGAAGATGATTTATAGTTGAACAATGGAACACCAAGGCACCAATGGAGACACCATCTAAGTTTGTTTAGAGGAACCATCATGAATTTTTGATAATAGGAGATAATGGGGTAAAAACAAGAAGAAAAATGGTAAGAGTTTTGGAAGATAGAAATATTGCCTTGCTATCTAAGATTGAACCTAAGAACTTCAAATAAGCAAGTGAATATAAGAATTGGATAAAAGATATGGATGAAGAGTTGAACTATATTGAGAAGAATGATACTTGGGAACTTGTCCCAAGACCTAAGGATAAAAATGTTATTGGCAGTAAGTAAGTGTTTAGAAATAAGTTAAAAGAAGATGGTTAAGTTATGAGAAACAAAGAAATATTGGTATGTAAAGGGTATGCAAAAGTAGACGGTGTTGATTTTGAAGAGACTTTTGTTCTAGTTGCTAAGATGGAATCCATAAGGATGTTCTTAGCTTATGCTAGCTTTACAAATTTCAAAGTACATCAAATGGATGTTAAGTCTGCTTTTTTAATGGATATCTAGAAGAATTCTACATTGAATAGTTAGAAGGGTTCCTACTATCAAATAATAAAGACTATGTATGTATATTGAAGAAGGCACTTTATGGGTTGAAACAAGCCCCTAGAGTGTGGTATGCTAGACTTGATAAACATCTAAAAAACCAAGGGTCCAAGAAGGGAGTTGCGATTAGCAACTTATATATTAAGACCATAGGCGATGATCAACTGATTGTGGTAGTTTATGTGGATGAAATCATTTTGGAGGAAGCAATGACAACATGTGTTGAGGATTTACAATGGAGATGCAAAAGGGATTTGAGATGTCTATGCTATGTGAATTATATTTCTTTCTTGGTTTGCAAATATCACAATTAGAGAAGGGAATATTTATTTCACAAACCAAGTATGTAAAAGAGATATTGGAAAAGTTCAGGATGGAATATTGTAATCTTGTGAGTACCTCCAACAAGACGTAAGTTAAGTAAAGATGATGAGTTGCCTGAAGAAAACCAAATTTTTTTATAGATCAATGATTGAATTTCTTTTATACTTGAAAACTTCAAGGTCAAATATTATGCAAGTAGTTTGTATGGTAGCAAGATTTCAAGCTGTGCACCAAAAGAAACACATGTTTAGGCAGTGAAACAAATACTCAAATACTTGAAGGGAATATTGGAGTTTGGTCTGTGGTATCCAAGTAGGAATGATTTTACTCTAGTAGCATACACAAATGTAGATTGGGCATGAAACATTGATGGTAGGAAGAGTACTAGTGAAGGAACTTTCTTTCTTGGTAACAACCTTGTATCATGGATGAGCAAGAAGCAATCATCAATTTCCCTATATACCAAAAAGGTAGAATATATTGCAGCACCATCATGTTGTACTCAAGTGCTATGGATGAGGCAAACATTGAAATATATCAAAGTAGAATATGATCATCCCATCACTATATTTTATGATAATACAAGTGCAATTAACATTTCGAAGAATCTAGTGATGCATTCAAGGACTAAGCACATTCCCATAAAGTATCGCTTTTTGAGAGAGCAGGTGATAGAGGAACAAGTTAAGTTGGAATATATTGGTACAAAGGAATAGATTGCCAACTTATTTACAAAGCCACTTCCGAAGGACACATTTGAGTACTTAATACAAAAGTTGGGAGTAGTCCCATATTCATCCAGTCATTAAAGGGAAGTATATATTCAGGGGAAGCTACCCACAACATTATATTGTAGCTCCATGAAAGAGAAAGGTCAAAGCTAGTTGGAAGACCCTTTGCCATTGATGTCAAAGGGGGAGAGTTAGAGCAGGAGGGAGCCTAAGTAATGGGGAGTAGTACATATAGAGGGAGCAGTATAGAAAAGAAAAAATGTATTCACAGTTAGGTTGCCATCAATGAAAAAGGGGGAGATTGTTGGAATATATTGTCATTGATGACAAAGGGTATTTTGAAAGGAATGGAAATCATCCAATTTGATAAATTTTGGTGCCTATATTGGTGCATTGAAAGTGTTATGGTAAAATTCAAGTTATGTTCAAATTAATTTATAGGGCGCCCCTCCTTGAAATCACCATCCAAGTCAAAGATAAAATTAAATAGTTATTTATTTATACAGGTTGAACCTTAGCTCTTGGCACCTCTATTTGATGGTTTAAAAAATAAAATTAATTTAGTTGTTTGGATGAGTTCGACCACCATGTAGAAGTGCCCCATTTGGGAATTAAAAATAATAAATTTATATTGTCTTAAAAGGGGCTGACCCCTCATGGTGAGCACCTACATTTGAAAAGGTGTATACAAATTAAAATTTGCCTCCCTTTGTCAATACATGAATCTATTCATAAAGTCACCTCTTTTGATACATCCCTCCTCATAGAGATGCCTCCATTGAGTTGATATAAAGAGTGGAAGATATTTGGATTTAGAAGAAACAAATCAATGATATATTTGTGAATATAAGGAAGAGGAAGAGAAGATAAATGAAAATTAAATCTAACTTATTTGAGAATATATGTGTAATAAAGAGAAAATTTAAAGGGGTAGAGAAGTATGAAGAATGTTTCAGACTTGTATTAAAGAATAGATATAGCCCATGTATGTAGATGAATGTAGATATGTATGAAGAATATGCGTGAATAATAAGAGCAAATTAATGAGGAAAACATTGAAATATCAATGATCAAATTAAAGGAAGAATTGACAAAGTTTGGATTAGCTTTGTGAAAGATATTATGCATGATAGTGATCAGATATGGAACATTGTGCATGACTGTAATTAGATTTGTGAGAGAAGGTTATTGTGTGGTTTGTTATCAAATTTGGAAGAATGATATTGTGTGAGTTGTAATTAAATTTATGAGAGGAAACTATTGTGAAGAAGTATACTATAATAACTATTGAAGGATTAATAGGTTGGAGCCTATCAAATAGAGGTTGGAGCCTCTTGTTGGGTTGGAGCTTAGTTTGTGTGTGGGGGTTGGGGTTTCCAATATGTTGGTGCTATAATTATATCAAGTGGAGATTGGCGTCTCTTGCGAGTCAGTGCTCACTATTTGTATGTGAAATAGATTGGAGCTTACAAGAAAGAGAAGAAGATCAATAAGATATATATATATATATATATATATATATATATATATATAAGAAATATTTTGCCATGGTTTTCTCCTGCAAGGGTTTCGACGTAAAACTGTGTGTTATCTTTGTGCTCTAAATTGATAGATCTTACTTGAATGTTTTATTGCGATTGGTTAAGTTTTGGAAAGTAAAAGATTATTAGATATTGATTCACCCCCATCTTAGTAACATTGTGTGCTCATCATTTGGTATCAGAGCGAGTACCTTCAAAGCTAGCCTAACAACTAGAAGGCAGATTTGAAGAGAGCACTAATGGACGAACAAGAAATTCATATATTTTCATCAAATAGGGCACCATTGTTTGATGGAAATAATTATGCTTTCTGGAGCTTAAGAATGAAGACATATCTTGGTGCTTCAGGATATGACATCTAGCAATTTGTGGAAGATGGATATACTATACCTACAACTCGTCTTATGAAGAAAGATGCTAAAAGAGAAAGTGAAAATAATTCAAAAGCTATGAATGCCATATTATGTGGATTGGCAGAATCTTGTCAAACCTTATGACAAAATTGAATACTTGTCATGAAACATTTAATGTATAGGATAATTAGGAAAAATTGGATGCCTAGGTTTGGGTAGTCAAATATTCTCGGTTAGGAAATATGACATGTAAGGAACATGTTAAAAATAGTCAAGGGCATCTTAGACCAAGGAGGGTGTTGGGATTTGAGTCCAACCAATTTGGGCACCATGCCTCCTTTGTGCTTGTCTATGGTTTCCAAAACCATCCCATGGTTTAACTTTGTAATTCATTTATAAATTGGAGCTTCGAGTGGGAGGTTGGATAAGTTGTTTTGTAGCTTTTAGTAGCAACAAAGTGCTGCAGGAATTCATAGGAAGACACTGTATTGATGTAATGAAGGATTAGTACAATATTAGATATGTTTGGATGTAGAGTTACTTCTTGTGAAGGTTCTCCACATATATCTTGTATTATGGTTTGAATTTTCTTTATGATTATTTCCATTTTCGTTAATAATATATTATTGTCTATAAATTTAAATGCATAAAATTAACATAATTTCAGTGTGAAGTTATATACTATCTCTACATTATGCCATGTATGATGAAAAATATAAAACATAGCTATAAAATATAACTCCCCAATGTTAGAAGATTTAAATCTTTTCAATTTTGATCAATAAATCCACCATCAAGAACTACTACTACTCAATGGGTGTCCCTCGAATGCTCTATGAACCACTGAAGCATTATTATCTTTAACTTCTACAATGTCATTCAAGACTTCACACGCTTTGGCCTAGCTTTGATCAATCCTCCTAAGCTTTGGTTCTGATGATGTAATATATTGGTCAACATTATCTTGTGTCCTTGATATTTGATTACTTGTAGTAACCCTACAACCTTTCCCACAACCTTCCTGACAATTGTTTATTTTATTAGGAGAATTCAAGGGTGAGGCATCAAAGCATTGTAAATGTTAACTGACCGATCTAGATAATTTATATCACATCCCATAGATTTATTTTAAGTCCACCTTCCCATGTGGTGTGCTTAGACTAGCTTAAATCTTTGAATTTCTAATTATCCAAGAAGTATCTTTGATAATTAAAAGGTCTATTCTCAACAAACTTTAATGACCATTTCATGATCAAGGGAAAAACTCTTGTATATATACTTAGTTACATTACAAAGTTTTTGTTGAAATTAATGCTCCAACATAATTATTAATTGTTAGAATAAGTCATAATAGAACTACACATATGTTGTGCATGTGTCATCAAGTAATATTTAAGTGTCCATTATGTTTAGTTAAGTCTAATTTGCTGTCACTAGATCCAAAATTTGTTGTCAAATGAATTAGCTGATTTATAGGAAGATTGTTGGGTTTTATGTATATATAAATATGTAACAATGATTGATGAATAAAAGATATATGAGTTTATTTGCAGTTTCATTCTATATATATTTCTGTTGTTGTTATATTTTCTAATTTGATATTAGAGCTAATGGGAGGTCTTATTGTTGTGAGTTTGTGTCAAATTTGATGTTGTGTGTTGTGAAGGATTTTGAAAAGAAGTTTGTTGCTGTGTAGCTTGCTACAATCATAAGAGTTGAGAGAATGTTGGCCATTGTTGAAGAACCATTGGATGATAGTGATGATGACTTCATTGAAGATGAAGTAGTTGTTCTATTTTGAAGAGGTCAACACTTTGAAGACATAGAAGGATGTTGTAGAGCATAAATAGATGCTCAATAGTTTGAGGTGCTAGTGGATTGAAAAAACTATACCATTGGGGTTATGAGACATACATGTGAGGATTGGTGTCTAATAGTTCAAGGGAGATCCGAAAATCTAGAAGTTCAACATTATACCTTTACGAGGGTAATGAGACACTTCATGTGCAAATTGTGTCCAATGATGTTAGAAACTTGGATTACAACTAGGTGACTATACTTGAGAGTGGCTTGAAAAATTCTCACTAGTTTGAGAACTGTTTTCAAAGAACAACTTCTTCATAATGTATTTTCTATTGTTTTGTTATTGTTTAGTTTAATGTTGTAGTATTAAGAGGGGGTGTTGGAATTAATGCTTCAACATAATTATTAATTGTTAGAATAAATCATAACAAAACTACACATATGTTGTGCATGTGTCATCAAATAATGTTTAAGTGTCCATTATGTTTAATTAAGTCTAGTTTGCTGTCAAATGAATTAGTTGATTTATATGAAGATTGTTGGGTTTTATGTATGTATACATATGTAACAGTGATTGATGAATAAAAGATGTATGAGTTTATTTACAGTTTCATTCTATGTATTTCTGCTGCTGTTATATTTTCTAATTCTTTCTATCTCCTCCTTTCTCCCAATGTCATAAACACCACCCCTATGCAAAACAACCTCAAAAGCTTCTACTACATTCTCAAAGTAGAGATAGCTTCAAAACAGTTAGATCCATTTCCATGAATGGGAAGAGGCTTCCCCTGCATGGTTAAAATAGTGAATTATGGGATGAGATTCTCAAGAAACTGATTAGGTCCATACACATTGTTATCTCTCATTGTAATCACTGGTAAGCCATAAGATCTATATAGGCCATGACAAGCATTTCTACAATAGCCTTGGTTATAGAGTAAAGATCAATGGGAAGAAGTTGAGAAGCCTCAAGGTTACCCACAATGGCATCCTAAGCGGTCTCTCCATATACCTCATCAGTGCTTACATAAATGAATCTCTTGATTTGTCTAGTGACCTTGCAGGCTTCTAATAGAATATGAGTCCCATAGATATTGTTCTTTGTGAAAGAGAAGCACTTTCCAAAGGAATTGTCAATATGGGTTTGTGCTGTGAAATGCATGATAGTGTCAATGCTCTTTGTAATTACAAAATGATTCACAAAACCTGTGCTTGCAATAGATCACCCCTTACAAACTTGAAGTTGGGAGATAACCTTGATGACAAGAGATTCTTGAGATTTCCAACTCATCTTTCAAATGCCCTCAAGTTTCTGATCAATCTCTGGTTGGCTTGCCAAGCTCTGCACATATAACAATAATCTGTTGGCCTATAGAAGAATCAAGATTCTCACTCATTCATTTGTGGAGATAGACAAGTTGAATCATTGAGAAAACCATAACAATATGAACTCTTTTTGTTAACCATCTCAGATTATAATGCAGTTACTGCATCTGTAAAAATGATTTGTTTGCTTTGATTGCGGCTCCAAGTAAAGATTTTTGAAGGTAGTTGGCTGCTGCCAACTTACTGTGTACATTCTCAGATAGGTTGTAGGCGATGATATCCTTAATCACACTCTCAACATGCGGGGATCCAACGTCGAAGAGCCACTCTAGCTATTTCGTAGGTGCAACATTTATAGAAAATCTTTTGACCATAATTTAGATGGCTTCTCAACAGGTTCACACTTGATATTCCTTTGTTAATATTTGCCAAAACGGGATTCTGCAAGATAGGACCAAAAAATATTGAAGAGAAGATCTCTCCTCGCTCCGTGCTGACAGATAAGCATGGCGAAGCTCACGATAATGTTTGAAATACTCATTGTCTACTATGGTGCTAGCATACAATACTAGCCAATAGATTAAGTAATCTTATGGATGTACCTACATACTCCTTAAAATATGAAAGGATAATCTCTTCATATTCAATTGCATAATTTGCTAAGGAGTTTGTCCGCATGTTTTCCTCTCAAAAGATGCGATTGATGGAATGCTCGTGCAGACTATCCAAGATGGGACATACGTACTCTAGTTTAGGGAATTTCCTTTTATTTTGATTGTTTTAAATTCTTCTATTTTGGTTTCATTATTAGTTCTACGAGATTTTTTTTTTGAGAGTCTATACGAAGATATTTGCTTAATTTCGATTAATGCAATCTACACTCGAGATCTTTGGGTTAACTTTACAAGTTTCATTGAAATTAATCATTTAGCATTTTTTAATTTATTTTTCAAATGATCATAAAATTTATTTGAACATGTATGTCCTAGAAAATGATTGGAAAAATCAATAACAAGTAGCAAACAATCAAATCTACAATCAAATTCAACAAAAGATCATATCAATGAAGTATAAACGAATCTTCATAAAACTGAAACCATAAACCTATGTGAAACCTTTGCGTTGTTCCATTGTTCTCCTCTCTTCGCCTTGAAAAATGGTGTTATGGTAATTGCTCTTAGATTTTTAGTAGCTCAATAGCATAAAACACTAATAATGCAATTTTAAAATTTTTCGCAATGATCTATGAGGGGGCTGATCCCAGAATACTGGTTTACAATTTTTGGGCAAACTGGACACTGAACTGATTTTTTTAACTAAATCTTCACTTTCGATCTCCTATAGGCACAAACAAAACTTGACAAACTATCATAGAAGGAAACAAGTTACGTGTTTATTTCTTCTCTCTCTCGTCAAATATCCAGGTAAATTTATTTACTTACAATAGTGGGTTCATCAAATGTCTTATCTAGCAGCAAGGAAAAATGCATCAAATAATTGATATATAAGAAAATTGAAGGTTCCTCATTTCAATTTTATGAAAATGAAAACTCAAATGCACATCCTCAATGAGTTCTATAAAACTAAAATCTGCAAGTTATCACTAGATTTCATAGTAGTGCATTACTCTTAATTTCCTCTCTTTCTTCATAAATAATTATTTGTAGCATCAATGATTCATCTTTATACATTCTTACTTTCAAATTTTCTTCATTAGATCCATGATACTTTATCACAACTCTATATTCTTCTTCTATGCTACAATCTTCCTTTTTATCACCATCTATCCTTTCTTGCACATGTCCTTGATTTTTTTATTCTACATCATCATAATTTATTATTCATTCATATTTAGATTATCTTGAATGCATTTATTATTGTTAAATGAGCTGATGTGCATTCTTCTTCAATTTCACTTAGCATCCCTTTAGCATTCTCTACTAGTGTTTCCTCCTTGAAATACACACTTTGATCCTAGGGCCTTCATCTTCCTTCCTTACTTGGAAACAACCAATATGTAATGCCCCACCTTTTTTTTCATTCTATTAATAATATTCCATATATCTCCTACCTCCTAAAATAGATTTCTAAATTTGTAGTACTCTATCTATTCTCCATATCAATTGCAAACATATTTGTGGTGCCTACTACTAATCTTTTATGAATCCTTATACTAAATGCTCTACTAGTTTTGATCTACAATATATTCTCTTTATTTGTATTTTTTTGTAGCACCCAATTTTGTATCTATCTATGTTTACGTCCTTCTTTATCCTTATATTTATTTCATCCAATTGTGCATCATCAATTATATCTATGGTATAATCACCATCTTTCACCAGTATTTCCCCCTCTATCTTGGTATCTCCCTTTGTATCAATCTTAGGCAGCTTCCTCAATGAATATAGCCATCTAAATACATCATCTTCTTCTACATCTCTTTCTTTTGCTATCTCCTTGTCATAATATCATTCCATATTCATATTCAATGATATATGCACTATCTAGCCCTCCATATAAAATATCAATTCTTCTTTTTTGGGAGTCAAAGATTTCATTACATTCTACATGAACCAATTTGAGATTAAGCAAAATTTTAAAAGCACCAAAGAGTCCTTTTGAATCTCAAACACCTCAAAATTTATTTTTCCTTTAAACCCAAGAGGTTGACCTTTATATGAACTACCATGTGCTAATGAAAATTTTGGATGCTTCCTCATCTAGTACTATATCATAGGGAGTATCATGTAAATTTGGTTTCCCAAGCTCCTCCTAATTTATTTTAAGAATAATTTTAACATCTACTCCCAAGTTTATTAATATATTTTTCATCCATAAAAATGAGTTCTATATGATTGTGCCCATTTAAAAATATTAAGATGTGAAAGAGATGCATTTTTTTGTAACTATCTTGTTCTAATTAATGTCTATTCTAACATGTTCCGAGCCAAAAATTAAATTATTTGAGTTTTGAAATTTATATATATTTGTTGTTTTATAAATTGAAAAATAGATTTTGTGGTATTAATATAGGGACTCAAGGTTGAGACACAAATCCTAATGATCTCTTGTAATGGGATACCTTAGAAGAAAAATAAAATATTTAAATACTAGATCAACTATCTACTTAGGTACAAAGAGGCTCATAGACTTACCACACTATCTAATAACATGCTAATTTTTTTATGGAAACCATAACATTCTTATGTTATAACATGATTGAATTATAGTTTGATAGTAACAAGTCTAAAGCTTAGTCACTAGCATGCATAAATTTAATTGCATTAAAACATGAAAATATAATAGTGCACTATCATGTTGTAACACACTCATATTTTTGATGAAAAATAGTCATGAGTAATGTGTGTTATTTTCTTCATGTAATAGGATAGAATTATTGTGTGAGTGTATTTTTGTTAATTTGGGGTATTTTTAATTTAATGAGTCATTTCTCTATGAGATGGAAGGGGCAAGTTTCTTTAATTTTTTAGCAATTTGAGTTCAAAATTAAATCACTTTTATTTTCATTTATGTTGAATCATTTTTTAATTATTAGAAAATTTGAATCTGTCGACACCTCTAAATACTCATCTCTAAGTCAATAAATTATGCGTGGTAAATTTTATGTTGAATGAAATGCATAAAATAACCCCCTCAATTTCCTCCATCAATTCCAAGGCACTCTTGTGATTATCAAGTATAGATTTTAGGGTGTCTCAAAAATAACTTGAAATGAAAATTCAAACATTAGTAGAAATATTTAAAAAATATAAATGTAAAATATATGCATTGGAAAGACTTTGTAACATCATTTGAGTTTATAATATCTATAAAATATTCAATAAAAAAGAACATAAATACAAGTGGACAAATTTTAGATATATATAGCGAGCTCATGAATAGTATCATAAATAAAACTACCATGTAAACATGTGAAAGCAAAGACACTGTAGACGTGCTCAAATTTGTCCTTGCAATCATCACATTATCATTTGCAGTATTGTTCATGTCCGTTTGCATTATCATTTGCATTATCGTTCATGTTCGTTTGCATTATCGTTCATGTCCGTTTGCATTATCGTTCATGTCCATTTGCATTATCGTTCATGTTAATTTGCATTATCATTTTCATTATCGTTCACATCCATTTCCATAAAAAAACATAATAGTTCATTATCATGTAATAAATTCGTTATCATAACCATCAAATATCGTTTCATAATAAAATAATTATCATTAATAATTTTATTTGCATGAATCATTAAACTATTAGATCATTCAAATATTAAATAATTATCATCTCATTACCATTCATAGTGCATAATAAATCATAAACATTTCATGATCATTCATAATCAATCATTCATTAACTGTTTTAAATCATTAATCATGATATCGTTTCGACAATCATTTTCATTGCATTTTCATAAATAATCATGTTTAAAACATTAAAATCAATGTTATATAGGTCATTTACATAATCCATATTCCATTAAATCCATAATAAACATTATTAAATATTTTCATTCACATTTAGAAATGCATTTAGTCACTTCATTTAATCATTCACCATGCATTTGTTTTCCTTTTATCATTTTCACTTACATGCATCTCATTTTACTACACAATGTGGGATTTTAAAATATCCTTTAAATGAAAATCTTTTGTCCCACATTCATTTCTCTCAATCTCTCCATCCTCAAAAACATCTATTTAAGGAGGTTTTCCTCTCATTTTTCCCACCACGCTCCACATTACACTACACACTACTCTTGCATATTTTTACTTCGGGAAGTCTTGTTGAAGACTAAAAATTGGAACTACTAACTAATTTGGTGCAGGATGATTGATTGAAGACTTGATTTTGAAACCAACTGTCTTTTAGCTTAGAACACATTTCGATTGGTGCTTTAAAATGAACATTTGTCTTCCATCATATAGATTTAATTAGGGGGTGAATGGACACTATTTTTTATGCTTGAGATGGTAGGGAGTATGCTCTCACCTTGTGCAAACTTGGTGATCAAAAAACAGACCCATCGTCTTTGTATGTGTTTAATACCTTAGAGGGGCCTGCCTCACAAGAGGGAACGACTCCAACCAATTTTTCGCTCGGGCCGGTATATAAAAGGATGAGACTAAATTGTCAAGTCCTCATGGTATGTAGGCCTTAGCTGTGCAGTGCCATTCGAAAACGGGTACCTACCTTTTATTTTAAAGGTATAAGAGCCCCTAGTAGAGTGGTTACAACCTTAAGTGTCTTGATGTATGCTTGTGAGGTGCCATGTCCCTGAGTATTCACTAGAACCCTCTTGTTTTAGAAAGACAAAATCCCTTCTATTCATTGGTGCAACAACGGTCGTTGCCAAGGCATCCACATTCTCCCAGTTCTTAGTAGAGGTGAACAGTTTGTCATGAGAGATTCATGAGGGCTCGAAGCTTGGTCGACCCAAGAAGTGAGTGCCGTGTTGGGGGAGCCAGTGTGGCCAAGCTTCTAAGTCACCTGCTAAGAATAAGTGTGACTGGGGAAACCCAAGTGGAATCGAGTGAATATAGTCCTTGCCAACCTTAGGATTTGTGCTTGTATTGTTAAAATCAAACATTTTTTTTTGCTATGTATTGCGTGTGTGTTTAAAAATAGACCTCAAACAAACATCACACCTAGTACTTGGCAACACCTTAAACCTTGCAAAATCCAAAATCATCAAACAACAAAAACATACAACATGAACTTATCACTTAGATTTCTTGGGGCCATCATCCTTTAGTTCTGATTTTTCAATCCTTGCATTCCACCTAGTCTTTCCATCCCATATAGTCCTTGCATATTCATAGCCCGTTCATCCTAGTCCTTACATATTCCTAGTCTTGCATACATAGATCACATCACATAGTCCTTGCATGCATATATATCATTCCACCTAATTCTTGCATGTACAACCCCTTGCATATCAAGATCATCTCACATAACCTTTGCATGTTCCATGAATTTAGTCCTTTACATATTCATCATTGATCAAATGTAACCCTTAGCTTGCACTTCCACTACTCTTCCTAGGTCTCAAAATCAACCCATTGGCTATCTATCACCCACACCACTTAAGGTTTATCATCCTTGAGTTATGGAACATGTACCATTATCCTTGAGTAGGGAAATCCTTTTGCAGTCCATCATATCCTACATACCCTCTCTTGATCATTGGTCCCTTGTGTTTATCCATCATAACACAAGTCAAGCCTTGCATCGTAACAAACTTTGGACCTAAAGTTGCATTTAAGCTCTTGCATTCTTAGCTTATCACATCATATCATACCATTTTCATATCCCATCTTAGAATCATATCCTTTTCTTGCATCCTAGTCCTTACATATTCCTAGTCTTGCATACATAGATAGAATCACATAGTCCTTGCATACATATATATCATTCCACCTAATTCTTGCATGTAAAACCCCTTGCATATCAAGATCATCTCACCTAACCTTTGCATGTTCCATGAATTTAGTCCTTTGCATACTCATCATTGATCAAATAGAACCCTTAGCTTGCACTTCCACTACTCTTCCTAGGTCTCAAAATCAACCCATTGGCTATCTATCACCCAAATCACTTAAAGTTTATCATCCTTGAGTTAGGGAACATGTACCATTATCCTTGAGTAGGGAAATCCTTTTGGAGTCCATCATTTCCTACATACCCTGTATTGATCATTGGTCCCTTGTGTTTATCCATCATAACACAAGTCAAGCCTTGCATCGTAACCAACTTTGGACCTAGAGTTGCATTTGAGCTCTTGCATTCTTAGCTTATCACATCATATCATACCATTTTCATATCCCATCTTAGAATCATATCATTTTCATTGCATCCTAGTACTTACATATTCCTAGACTTGCATACATAGATCACATCACATAGTCCTTGCATACATATATATCATTCCACCTAATTATTGCATGTACAAACCCTTGCATATCAAGATCATCTCACCTAACCTTTGCATGTTCCATGAATTTAGTCCTTTGAATATTCATCATTGATCAAATATAACCCTTAGCTTGCACTTCCACTACTCTTCCTGGGTCTCAAAATCAACCCATTAGCTATCTATTACCCAAATCACTTAAGGTTTATCATCCTTGAGTTAGGGAACATGTACCATTATCCTTGAGTAGGGAAATACTTTTGAAGTCCATCATCTCCTACATACCCTCTCTTGATCATTGGTCCCTTGTGTTTATCCATCATAACACAAGTAAAGCCTTGCATCGTAACCAACTTTGGACCTAGAGTTGCATTTGAACTCTTGCATTCTTAGTTTATCACATCATAACATACCATTTTCATATCCCATATTAGAATCATATCCTTTTCATTGCATCCTAGTCCTTACATATTCCTAGTCTTGCATACATAGATCACATCACATAGTCCTTGCATACATATATATCATTCCACCTAATTATTGGATGTACAACCCATTGCATATAAAGATCATCTCACCTAACATTTGCATGTTCCATGAATTTAGTCCTTTGCATATTCATCATTGATCAAATAGAACCCTTAGTTTGCACTTCCACTACTCTTCCTAGGTCTCAAAATCAACCCATTGGCTATCTATCAACCACATCACTTAAGGTTTATCATCCTTGAGTTATGGAACATGTACCATTATCCTTGAGTAGGGAAATCCTTTTGGAGTCCATCATCTCCTACATACCCTCTCTTGATCATTGGTCCCTTGTGTTTATCCATCATAACACAAGTCAAGCCTTGCATCGTAACCAACTTTGGACCTAGAGTTGCATTTGAGCTCTTACATTCTTAGCTTATCACATCATATCATACAATTTTCATATCCCATCTTAGAATCATATCCTTTTCATTGCATCCTAGTCCTTACATATTCCTAGTCTTGCATACATAGATCACATCACATAGTCCTTGCATACATATATATCATTCCACCTAATTACTGCATGTACAACCCCTTGCATATCAAGATCATCTCACCTAACCTTTCCATGTTCCATGAATTTAGTCCTTTGCATATTCATCATTGATCAAATAGAACCCTTAGCTTGCACTTCCACTACTCTTCCTAGGTCTCAAAATCAACCCATTGGCTATCTATCACCCACATCACTTAAGGTTTATCATCTTTGAGTTAGGGAACATGTACCATTATCCTTGAGTAGGGAAATCCTTTTGGAGTCCATCATCTCCTACATACCCTCTCTTGATCATTGGTCCCTTGTGTTTATCCATCATAACACAAGTCAAGCCTTGCATCGTAATCAAATTTGGACCTAGAGTTTCCTTTGAGATCTTGCATTCTTAGCTTATCACATCATATCATCTTTATATCCCATATTATAATCATATCCTTTTTATTGCATCCTAGTTCTTACATGTTCCTCTATTCTTCATTCAGAGCCTAATAATTGCTTATCATCTATTTTCAAATGCATTTTTTCCATGGAATGATTAAGTTCAAGAATCTTTGATTTCATTTGATTTCATATGTTCAACTCCACTTATATATCATCATCTCTCACTTTCTTTGCACAATATTTTGTGACATGTAGAAATGGCTCAACAAGTAGGAAGCTCTCAAGCAGAAGTCGAGCCAAATCTAGATATTGGACCAAATGAATCAGCCGAAGAACACATGGACCTTGAAGATAGGGAGGAGGCCTGAGTTCAAACAATGCATGTTGGAGAGGGGTCAGGATCACTTCCTTCTACACCAATGGATGAGCATATAAAATTAGCTGAAAATGCGGGGAAACAAATTCCTTATAGAAATTTAGATCATTTACTTGAAATGGATATGGAGAAACTGAAATGTTATGCCGACCAACCTAAAAATAGGAGTAAGAGGTCAATGACTAAATTTGTAAATAGAATAATCCATTATCATTTCAATCATCTTGAAACACTTGAAAAAACCCAATTTTTATCGCGTTTACTTCTTCGTAATGAGCTAAAAGAGTCATTACAATTGTTGGGTATACATTATGCATCAAATAAGAGGAAACACATGAGACTACAAAAAGATATTGTTGAAAATGTTAAAAAAGGTTTATATTCCATTGGGAAAGGATCTCAATCAATGGATAAGGCCATTGCAAGAAAGGTGTTTTTTTCATCTGTTTTAAACAAAGAAATATCAAGAAAAAGAATAATGTCAGCACTTTCCGCTGAATTTGGTTATAGTAGAACCACAGTAATAAAATATGAGAAAAAGAGAAAGTTTTTGGATGATAGTTTTGAAGGAAATTGGGCAATTATGTGTAGATCTCCCCTTCTGATAGGATTGAAGATGTTGTTAGGAACTTGATCTCAAGTTTTTGGAATGATCAGACTCGTCCATCATCAAATACTAGAGATGTTATGAGGCACAAGATTGGGCCTGGTATTTATGAAGAACATATTAAACATTGGCTAGACATAACATAGCTTGAGATGTATATGAACTTTTGTAATATGTATCCTCATATAAATATTGGGAAAACAATGTTTGAAAGGTTAAAGCCATATTATGTGAAGATAAACAAGTTTTTTGAAACTTTTTGTTGTCGTTATCATATTGAATTTGATCTCTACTATCAGGTGTTTCGAAAGATGAGACAAGAAAGATATGGTTTTCAAAAGGCACCTCCTAAATAGGTAAGTTTTTTCATAAAGGATCTGTTATGTGATCATGAAAATGGACCTCAAATAAAATGCATAAAAGGACTCTGTGGAACATGTGGAAATTTGGCTAACTTTCCTTCAACAAACAAAGATGCTGACCTAACAAAAATAGTAAATTGAAAGAGTTACAAGTATGTAAAGTTTCAAACAAATTTTGGGAAAGAATCCACAAAGTTAAACTATGTAGAAGATGAGATACCTATTGGGAAATTTATGGAAGATTTTCAAAAATTGATACAACCATAGATACAAAATTCCTTTTATGATAAGTGGTAAGCACAACAATTTCAAACATTAAGAGATACTTTCCCACTTGGAACAGTTCTATCAGTAGTTGACTTTGCAGAAAATTACACTTTTGTACATAAAAAATGGATTCAATCAGAATATTACTTTTCAAAACATATCACTATTATGGTTCATGTGTGTTATCGACATGCACAATTAGAATTGGATGGTTTTGAGAGTACAGATGAACAACGTGCCATCAAGAAGGAATATCACTTTTATATTAGCGACGATAAAGATCATGACACACTTTTTGTACAACATTGTTTTACAAATTTTTTTTTTTGAGAATTTGAGAAGCAGGGGTGTAAATTTTGAAAATCATTTTGTATGGTTAGATGGATGTGCAAAACAACTCAAATCATCACAACCATTTTATGTACTATCTAGATATCATAAAATTTACAACATACCACATGTTTGGAGTTTCTTTGAGAGTAGGCATGGAAAGGGTGAGTATGATGGCCCAGGAGCTTGCATCAAACGTGCTTTAAGAAAGCATCAAATGAGTTATTCAAAAGATCATATAAACAATGCACATGATGTTGTTGAATGGTGCAAGAAACACTTTGCATCAAATAAGGTCAGAACATCTTCAAGAACAAACTGGAACATTCCACATAGAGTGTTTTGGGAGATATCAGGTATGTATAAATTACATTTTCAGAAAAAAAATTATTTAAATTTAAATATATATATATATACACATGTTTTTTCACATAAGTTTGTTGCAAGTACATGTATTTAGGTGTGGATAGAAGATTGATGCATGGATGTAAGAGGGTAGACAAAACAAGATCTTTGCATTGTGTTATGAGTTCAAATAGTCACCCTAGATGGACATTATACACAAGGGATTACTCTTGTTTATGCACTGAGTGCATTGCGGGAAACTCTCATGCATGCAACAACCAAGAAGTTGAATATGTTAGTAAATGGGATATGGTGCCACTATTCATTTCAGACACATACAACGAAAATGAGGATGAAAGATTTCAAGACATTCCTTTGATTTCAATTGATTATGACCATATTTCAGGATTGGTTAGAAAAGGTACATGTCTAATTTTTCAATAATTTAAATATTATATAAATTTAATGATCTTTAAAGTCTAGAGATAACTCTAATTTTTTTAGAATTTTATTGTGTAAATTTGGAGTACAGGAGATGTTTTTGCAGTCATAGCAGAGCCTGGAAATATAGAAGGTGTTAGCTATTATTTACTGCGTTGCACATAAGAGGGGAATAAGCTAACACAACCTGAAACAAGCAATGAAATGTTATTTCCCACAGATAAGTTTGAATTTGAAATTATATATATACATTGTGTACATGTGTACATTACCTTAAAAAAAACATTAAATATATATTGTACAAATCTTGAGCACGAAAATGTTGTACACGTGCACATGTCTTACCCCAGGTTCATGTTTACCGTACAGGTTCTGTTGTAGTGCACAGGATATATCTAAAAAAACTCAAAGTTGTTCAACATGGGATTCATTTTGTTGACTATCAAGTTGATAACAAGGTATATCAATATAGTCACCTAATAATTTCTACCGCCCTACATCTTCATGTAGTTCCACATGCACATGGATGAAAAAACTGGAGACTAGATAGAGATGACCATCAAAAATTTTTACATGTTATTCAAGAGTGGGTTAAACCAGAATGTTTGAGTTAGATTATATCCATGATTTTCAAGTTCACTTGTACATGTACATACATGTTCAAGATGAAAAATTATAGTAACTTGTTTGAACTCTAGATTGTTTTAGTTACTTATAATATATGTTGATGACAAGTGTTTTAAATTTGGTTGGACACAAATTAGTGGTTGAAACACATTGAGAACCTTAAATTGAGTAGATATTTCCAATTATATATTTGTTCCATGGAATTCAAGTACTTGTTCAAGAATCTAAATGTTTTCATTTGAAAGTCCATCTCCACTTATAGCTAGAAAAGTTATTATAAATTGATTCAAGAATTCAATGCTTAATTTTATGTTATGTACATAATGTGCAAACCTTGTTACAACAATTGAAAAATTTATATCTATTTAATATGACTATCTATTTAAAGGTGAAAATATTATTGTATTGTCCTTTAATTAGAAATTGAATAGAACCTTTAAAGAATCTAGTTCTTTTTTACTTGTATTACTTTTGATGGGGTACATATTAGGGCTTGTAACTTAAAGAATATTGATGAGTATTTAAACAATGAATATTTTCTATAATAAATTTATTGGTCCATAATGAGTATTCTATAGTATCTAATTTTCATAATAAAAGTCATTGGAAGAGTGATGGTGGGAGTAGAAGAAAAGTTAGTGTTAGTTTCAGTGATCCCCAAAAGAGCATGTTTATTTATTTATATCTTCAATATGTTTAGATGGTATTTCCCTCATGTGTACCTTTCTTGTACAACTTTATGATAGTATAGAATGACACTTAACATGATAAATTTCGTAAAATTATTGGTTATGTTATGTTTTAGTTCTAGTTTATTGGGATCCAAATGAAAAATGTGAGAAAGATTGATTAATTTAATATTCAACAATATTTGATAAACATTTTTTTATGTATTTTTGAAGATTAGTAAGAGTCATAAGAGCATTTGATTGAAATAAAGTAAATTTACATGAATTATCAAATTGATGAACATTTTCCTTTTTGTCATTACCCTTCAAAAGGTTGCTTAGATAATTTGATAATTTAAAGGGTATGAATCACTTTTACTTGGTGAACCATATTTAAATAATAATATTTATTTGAATTTTGAAATAATTATTTTTCAATGTCTGTAAATACATAAAATATACAAAGATATTGAGGTGCAAATCATCCTAAATTTGTATAAATAAATACCTTAATAATGGATTTAGTAATTTTAATAGTAAGAGGGTTAATGATAGGCGAGATAGTTGTAGATGAATACTATAAAGTTTTAGTACATCATATGGAATGTGGGTATCTTAGGTAGTTATAATTAGTGAGTAGGATATAAATGGGTATGATAGTAGATGATGCAATATTAGCACTAAAGACAAGATACATTTAAAAGAAGCCATATCATAGGAAAACTAGCACCACAAATATATCTCACAAATAACATAGTTTTCTAGTTCAATATAATACCATACCTGAAGACATCTATTAGAAAATAACAATAAATCACATATATAATGAATGCCATGAAAAGAGTTTATAGTCCCTAAGATGAGTTCCTTCAACTTTACATACAATTACATATGCACTCAAAATCCCTGTTAGCTCTCAAAAACGTAGGTTTGAACCATGAAAGGTTGCCAAGCTTCCACAACGTCTTAGGGTAATAGAACAAGGCATTGAAATAATCAAACCTTCTACTCTTTAGATGCTGCTAGACCTAGGCGGGTATACCTACTTTGAATTAAGCAGACTTGACCTTTTGAATTTCTCTTATTGCCCTAATTTATCCAAGATGGCAATTTGAAATGGATAAAATAAAACAATTTTGGTACAACTAGCACAATAACATTTAAAACTAAAACCTAAAATGCTCAAAATGATAGATAAAAGATTGTGGGTGAAACTAAAGGATGAAAACGAAAAGACCAGTGCCTTATAGGGTTTACGGAGTCAAGAAAATCTAAAACAAGTTTATTTGTTCTGGTAGAAATTCAAGTTGTTCAACATTTTATCTGGTTTGTAACTTGTATAAACATGCAATATTGTGATTACTGAGTTCTTCTTAATAATCCAATTGATATTCCCTAATTATTATGACCAATTCAGAGAATTTAATCTTTACTAGAAAGAGACAATTAATTGATCATACAAGTACAACAAATGTGCATTGATGAACTATGTAAAAACTTGTTTACATTAATTCAAATAGCCAGGAAACACCATTATAGAGACAACTTCAATAATACCCTTCAACAAGTATCATAAACAACTGATACTAGAAACATCACACCATTACATTAAATTTTCATTGATATCTCCATGATTTACATATGCTACTAGTCTCATCCACTTTCAAAATTGTATTTTGTTGTGTCTTCTCTACTCCTTATCTAATTCTACCCCTTTTATATTGCTTTCAAAGCAGACATTTATACATTGAGAATATGAAAGGACGCGTCCCTTCGAAAATAGGAGAAAACAAAACAAATGTATAAAATAAAGAAAGGGGATAATTTAAGCTCTAGTTAACCATAAATGAGTTGTAGCAAGGTAATCCAAATAGCTCTGGCAATTAAAAGTATTTGCGTCTTCAACGACATTCCTGATTGTGGTTTCCATCTTGATCATTTCCTCAATCTGCTCGCTCACTTCCTCTAACGCTGTATCCTCTGCAAAAGTTGTCTTCATGATTTCCTTCAACACTGTATCACATTCATTTTTCCACCTAGTGGTATCTTTCAATTCCCCTTCATTATCAGAGAATGCAATCACAGTTGTTTTAGCAGCTTCGACCAATCCCTGTTTATCCCTGAGCAATTCATCATAGAACTTTTGATGGCGACTGATAATATTATTCGTAGATTCAAGTGTAGTATTTCTAGCCTCTTCTCGTATGGTCAATTCATGAAATTTATCCATAATCCACTCATTCATCCACTCATGCTCCTTCACTGCATCCAGAGTAGAAGAATACTTCCCCCATAATTGATTTAACCAGGATGTGAAAATGACCTGTCTTTTCTTAACAATGGCTGTAATGGCATCATATTTTCCTTGATTATAAGCACTTGACCCGACCCAATGATCTTTTGTTTGAGAGCTTTCTCCTTGAGTGAGCATTTTGGTTGGAATTATTGGAACACCAACCAAGTCTTTCAACTTATCATTCTCTCTTAGCAGTCTCTCATTATTTGCCTTATACATTTCTCTTTCCCTTATGAGCGCCTGAATCTATGCTTTATTCAGTTTGGCAATATCAATACCAATCTCTGCAGTAACCACAAGATCAGCCTCTCCAACCCTTAAGGTCATGACATGACCAAATGCCTTTTCTGTATCAGTCACTATTGATTTCCTGTGGGGTGGGTATAAAGCCCATATCATTAATGATCCCTCATCAGTGTTGAATTTAGAACCTGCATATACCTCTATCACCTTATCCTTATCCAATTTATGTGCATTATTACTATCTTTTAAGAAACTATCAAACACTAATGCAAAATTTAAATCAAGTCCAGGAAAAATCATTACGCCAGCATTCTCCAACATTTTTCTCCCCTTTTCAGGACTCATATTCATCATTTCATCATCCACACACCTTTTTAATTGATCCAAGAGTTGCTCTTCATTCCCAGAAGTGATGGCATCGGCTCCTTCTCTTATTTCCTTTCCCTTCTGTTTGTACAAGAATGCTTTAAACTCTGGAGAATTTATAAATTCATTATCTGAGACAAATGACCTGTATTACATATGTCTCACATCAACATCACCACTTTCAAGGCTCTGTTCCCTAATCGGGCAAACATACTTCTGAGTCCTCAACCTAGATACCTTCTCTGTTATACTCTGTGGCACTTTATTTATTGGATTTTCCTCACTCCCAGAAGACAAGTTTCCTGTATCCTGTAATCCCTGATTATAACTTTCAACCACTGCCTCTGCTTCTTCTTCATCCAAATTTTTGATCATGTCATCAAAAGGATAAGGTACATGTTGATACCTTCCAAAGTTAATCCTTTCTTTGGCTAAATTGATGTATCCTTCAGGGTCAAAGTTTTTTTTGGGTGGTCCATTCTTCATGTTATAATGCAATAACCTATCATGGAGTGAATTATATCCCTCCTTAGCCAACACAGTGAAATCACCAAAACATAATGTACTAGGCATAAAAGCCCGCTTCCCGTAAGAATTGAAAATCATGACACTGCTGTAATCCATTTTCCTAACAATTTCCAAATACGCAATCCTATTTGGAACCATTTTTGGTAGAATAAAAGGGGTACCTTCAAACCCATATACCCTGATCATTGTAGCTCCTTCCAAACAATACCAGTCACCCCAATTATGGTCAATAGGCCCATTGAAATCCTTTGGCCGAAGAAACCTCTTGATCTCATCAGTTAACGAATAATTATAGGGATACCTATACAGTTTGTACAATGTTTTCACCAAATACTCCTCAAAATGAATGAAACTAGAGCTAGCAAACCTACTATCCCAAAGGGCAGTCCACAATTGAACAGGCAATGCTTCACCCTCTTTACCAACTTGAGAAATTCTCATCTCTGAAGGCCATACTCCCAACTCCTGTCCATAATACAACACCAGGTGCATCAACAATGAATAATGTCTTAAATGAATAATAGAAGCTCCACTCGTTATGGCCATCAACCCTGAATCAAGGTCCCTGGCAATATATGAAGCATAATCAAATGGCCTGGAGTTGTGATATTGAATATCGGCTGTGATAATCATTGGTACAATCGACATGAGCTCCAGGGCATCCATCCCTAACACTTGACACACTGAGAAGTATGTTTACTTTATATAAGGCTCAAACAGATCCACATGATAAGGAGGCCCTTCACCATCTTGCAAAGGTTCTGACTTATTACCCCTTTTAATCTTATGGATAGGAAACCTCCAACCCTTATATATTGTATCCATTCTTGAAAATTATTTCTCCAACTCCTCACAACTGATTTCCTCATTACAAAACCCTTCCAATTTGAAAACCTCACCTATTGCTTCCTTGGACTATCTGTGGCTTTCAAAATGGGTCACATATAGCCTTGTGCTTTGGATCATAGTTATCAGCAAGCAACTTTATCAATTCTGCATTTACAAACACATTAGGGCACACCGGCTTCCCTACATTTAATTTCCATGGGTTGCAGACTGGTTCAAAACGGTTTCTTCTATGATAATGGAAATTAGAAAGCTCATAACCCCTTATTACAGTCCAGACATCACTTATGAACTTACACTTATCATCTAATTTATCTACCTTTGCCCTAAGCTGTGCAGACCTCCTTGCTTTTGGGCCCAAACCAGGTAGTTGATCAATAAGATCCTGATTTAATCTCCTCTCAGTACCCTCTTGCTCTGTATCAACCTTTTGCTTCTTTCCTTTTGACAAACTAGTCACAACAAGCTTTCTACCCTTACCCTTTCCAGAACCAGAGGACTCCATTCTCAAGCTTTATAAAATCAAGAATGTAAAAGCCAAGGAATAATCACTTACAGTTTTCTGCTCGAGCTCTTTAGACTGAAAATGTCCAAGTTCTCTGCTCAGCACGCCAATTCACCTGCAATCAATTCGGAAATGGAGAATTGATTCAATATTTACTGTTATATCCCGTCGCACCATTAATGAAGCATGAATGAACAGCCATTTGAAACTGGTATTGTCACATCAAGTGTCCCTTCGACAAGAGATTTTCAAATCTCGGGGCGAAATCCCTTTTCAACATCTATTACACCTTTCGCCAAGACAAAATATAGTATTATCAACACTTGGGCTCCAAGAAATGATGACTGTTATTCATGTTTTCTATGTCGCTGTAACATTCTGAGTCAGGAAGACATCATATAGACCTTATTATGTCACATCGATATGCATTTCTCTCAAGCTATAGTCGTTGAGACAAAATTACCCTTTTCATCGATGAATTATCACTTCGGCATGTCCATTAAGTTGTTTCATCGAAAAATCTACAAATGAAGTTACACTCTCGGCAAGATAGTAAATCTTCGGGAAGACTCATACCGATACCAAACGTCTTATTGAAAGCATCTCTACAGATTACTCCCATTTGGTGAGACTCACCTTGAATTACTTGTCGGTATAACACTCAAACTTCAGTGAAGCTTACGCTGAAAGATTCCTGTCCTGGCGACACATATCTCTATTCGACATATCTTCTGAATCGGCAAGACCCCAACACCTTTTCCAGCAGTCCCTTAATCTCATTGTATTAAGTTCGGCAAGACAAGAGTGACCTCGCCAAGACCTTCTCCGAAGACATAAGTCTTACCAAAAATTTTGCTTACGAGTCAATCGGCAAGACACAATGATGTCGTTATGACTTCATGCCGATACCCATTAGTTTGGCCAAAATGACCCCGCCACATTACTAGTCGGCAAGACAGACAGATTTCGTTGTGACACTATGACGATGTCCCAATATATGCTGATATAAACCTTCTTAGTCGCTGAAATAAAAGGAAATATCCTGCCGACTATCTGCAACCAATACATGTTAGTGAAAATATATCTCGGGGAGACTTTTATCATGTCTTGCCGATTATAGTTTTTTAATAGAGTGAGAAGAGGTAATTGGATTAAAATGGGTCATATGACATGGAATACGCAATAAAATGCTAAGAGGAGATTTTATGCTTTAGGACTAAATGATGGAATATTCATGAATGAAAAAGATTGTAAAAATTCAAAATTTTCTAGTTCTAACAATCCCCACAAGCATAACTCTTAAAACCTTTTTAGGATATTATCTTTCAAAATTTATAACATAAGGTATAAAATAATAAATAGAGAATTTCATATAAGTTTGATATTTGTATAATAAAGAGTGATAAAAATTGGGAAACAAAGAAATCCATATAGAGATACAAATACAAATTTGATCCAAAATGAGCACTAGCACCATAATAATTTTAGTGTGGAATAAAATGAGTGATTGCAAAAAATATGAGTACCCAATCTAGATTTCATGCCTCTAGTAGTAGATAACTATAGATAAAAAATATATATCATTATGTCATTATCCACAAATAATATATTTCAACAACAAAATAAGAAAGTTCATTGGAGACTACAATATAGAGCTTGAACATATTAAAAGATTGTTATCACAGAAGGATTCAAATATTTTACTATAGCGAATGACCATTAATTTTTTGTCTCAATGGGAAAAAACAACACATTATTAACAATCATCTATAAATGGATTGAACAGGGCACATTCAACACACTTGAATTAATTATTGTTATAAGAGCACAAAAATCAATTCTAGGTCATGATCTAGGTTGTCTTGACTTTATTGGAATTTACTATTGTGCATTAATTATATTTTCTATGTCATAATATCCTGAATGGAATATTTCTAATAGATGTCTACTTTTGATTCCCTTGAATAATTTATAATGGTTAACCCAAGGCAATATGAAAATTTTAAGATCTTTAATCCATATAGTTTTCTAATGAATAAATTATAGATTATATCATCTAGTTGTCTATGTTAGACAAACCACAAAACTCATTAATTAAACCATGATTTTCCACATGACCATCATAATCATAATCTAATGTACTTGTAACAATGTATCGACAATCTAAAAAATGTATCCCAAGTCATATATAATGAACATAAAATAAATATAAAACATGTAGCCCAAGTCATAAAACATAAAACATGTAGCCCGAGTCATAAAACATAAAACATGTAGCCTAAGTCATATATAATGAACATAAACAACTCATAAATATAGAGCAACCTAATATGAATATCGACTCCTAATCGAACGATCATCTAAATGAGAACCTTGCTTTGAAAGATGTGCTAAGCCCTGCAGATAAAATTGTGTACAAAATGTGTTAAATACATATAATTTATTATAAATTTTATGAAAGTTATTTTTAAGAATGTACATGTATTTTTAAATTTATCTATCTAGATCTATACAACATATGCATGTACATATACATGTCTATATATAAAAATTTAAAATTCACATGTCCACCGTCGTTAGAATCATCCATAGAGTCATGATGACATACATGATCTGGACCAAGGCTCAGAGTAACATGAGGAATGTCCATCTACAATATATATACATATATATTACATGAATATATAGTTAAAACTAAAACTTAAAAATAATTAAAAAAAGAGAATTGAAACATGCACATGCACACATACATGCACATCATGTGGTATCAGATGCTCTAGGTCATCTGCCATAGCTGTCTCCACCAAATCAACTAGATGCTCATTTGACGTGTCAATCTAAGGGACCATCGCATGCTGTGCCAAAAATGATGAGTCAAGGGGACTATGTAGCTAAGATGGCATCGACGATGAACTGAGACCGGTCAAAAGCTCTATAAAATGTGTAGTCTATGTAGCAGTCGAATGATCCGTAGGTGGATCCTCATGTGCACTATTGCTAGGATGAGAGTGATGATAATGATGGGATCCTATACGTGAATGAACTCCTCAATCCAAATAACCTCTAACATGGTCTATAGGGATCCCATAGTCCGATGTGATGTAAGTGTTGGACTTGCCATTGCACCAAAAGATCGACATGTCAATGCCCGATACAAGCTTCGGTTAAGAACCACAGGAGGCGGTTAGACCATGTCACAAAACCAAGCGCTAGTGCTGAAAGGAAGACCAAGGGTCACACCTTGCAACAATCCCCCCAACACAAGCGTGGGGTTTGAACCTGTGATCATCTCTGATACCAATTGTTGGACTTGCAGTTGCACCAAAAGATCAACTTGTCAATGCCTGATACAAGCTTTGGTTAAGAACCACAGGAGGCGGTTAGACCATGTCACAAACCCAAGTGCTAGTGCTGCAAGGAAGACCAAGGGTCACACCTTGCAATAGTAAGCATATGCCTCCAAGAGGTCCTTAGCCAAAGAATTCATAGTCCTCTATGCCATGTCTTCTATAAGTCCATTGAGCAGTGTGGGTCTAGGGATGCCCACCACCTAAAAAGGATCTATGCTGCTGTCCTGTGTTGTAAATGGTATGGATCATGAATGTCGAGACATCAAATACTGACCCCCATGATTAGTAGATATCTGAGTGGTCATGACTGCAATGTCACCAACATTTTCAATTGATTCCTTTTGGGAAGCAATGATAACCTGGTCTGCTAAGGGGGCCAAAGCTGGGGTGAGAACATGAGACCTATCACCAACCAATACCCTAAACATTGGGGCTGGTCTATTCGCTCGATGATAGGTGGGCCTATCGGTAATTCTACCATGCCCCTGACTAGCATATGGTGGAATGTCCAGGTAGTTGACTTTGAGGCCCAAATGGACCTCAACATACAACTGCTGAACAAAATATAATGGAAGTTGGTAATTGTTTGGATACTTACCATGTGCTGCAAGAAATCGTGGTTATATCAATGGGGCCATAAGAGGATCCACACATTTCGTGACCTGGTATCCCTTCACCCTACGTATATTTTGATAGAATGGAAAATAAATGTTTTTGATCATTTCTTTGCTCACAACCTCCTATATTTGTTTATAAGAAACCTCACCATGTACTTCTTCCCGCATTTGGGAAAGAATCGTAGCTACTCTATCTGGGGAAAAACTACTAGCTTGTCCAAGTTTATCTCTTAATTGTTCTAAGCTTTATAAAATGGACATGCAAACTTCTGAATATATTCTTGCATCTATACCATCAGTTAATTAGTATCTCAATCTCCTAATCTCGCTATTAGTATTTGCAAAGATTTTTTTTGGAAGTGGAACATGTGCATTTTCCATTGTGATATGTATGTACCTAAAGGAGGAATGAGACCTTGGTTTAATATATCTAGATCTAGAGAATAGAAATCTAAAACAGTTCTAAATAAATTTACACTTGTGTGCACATGATATAGAATGTATTAAACATGAACACTATCTATATATCTAGATTTAATAGTTCTACTTGTGCATGCACATACATTCAATAAATTTAATGTAACTTCTAGATACATTTATTACTAAATAAGTTTGTGCAACAAGTAAATCAATTTGAAATATTAATAAATCTTTAAATTTACATAATAAACAAAGTCATGCACAAATTCATTTCACCAAAATGTAGAAACTTCTAACTATACATTTAAATATATAAAATGATCTTAAATATTTGATCCACATGAATAAATCACAAGGGCCAACAAGTTCTAAATTAGCTTGAGATTTGAAAGCATGCACATGTATCTAGATTAGACATGTTTCTTCTCAAATTATTCTCTAACTATGTTGCTATCATAAAGGAAACAAGACAATATGTTTCTTTTCAAATCAAGGGATTTACAACATGAATGATTTAATAATTAGAAATTATATGAAAATTTATCTATATCATACAATCATGTGGCATGCAACTCCTTAAATGATTTTTCCCCCTTCATTCTATTAATAACCTGAAGTGGGATGAATGACTCACAAATGATGGGATGATAATCAAAGGTTATATAATTGGATTCCTAAGATTAATTCATGCCAAAATATCTAGCTTCTTTGTCTACACTCATTATTTTCCATCTAGGTCCACTCTACCTTTTTTATTTAGATAAAAATTGAACTCTACATATGATTGGTTAAAGAGGAGGAAGAAATATAAGTTTTATGTTGATGAATGGATTTCTCTAATGCATCCATTCTATAAATGTAAACTAAAATGTAGGATGACCAAGTGTGTAACAAAAGCTTTAAAAAGATTCACTTGATTTCTTCTTCATCTTGGAACAAAACTTGAATTAGACTAAGTTGAAGGAACTAAGGGTTACTAGTTTTGTGATTGAAATTATTATTGTTAATTATAGGTGCCTTATTCTCTATTGATTAACTTATGGATGGTGTAGATTTGATTTTGAAACAAGATTTTCTTATGGAATTAGGTTATATATTATTGGTTTAAAACATCAAATAAATTATAGAAGCATGCTTTAGATTAAGAATCAATAAAAGGAAAGGCATTCTTGTATTCAATCTTTGATTTTGAATAATATAAAGTAAAAATATTTTGATGGAAAATTTTCTCCCATAAATGTTTCCCATGTAAATATCCAAGTATTATGTAAGATTGTGTATTTTTATTATCCCATTTACTTCTTTGAATGTTGTTAGATGTATTTTTTAATATAAATAACCATTTTTGGTGTACATAATCTATGTTTCTTTAATCCTAGTCTATCAATTACTTGCAATAGGGGTGTTTAGAGCTGTAATTAGGGAAAATCAGATATAAAACTAGAATAACAAGACATCAAAACGTAATTAGCACAATAGAGTACAAGCAAGCATGAAAATCAAAAGAAGAAGCAAATGCAAACCAATCTCCAAGCTTGAATTGATTTATCTCCATTGCTCTTCTCCACCTGCATGAGAATGCATGATTTTGAAGGTTTGAATGATTTGATATGTTGATTGCTCATTTTTGTAGCATAATGATAAGATGAAAGATAATAGAAGAAAATAGATAAATAAGAAGAAAATTTGGCAGAGTAATGATGCTAGAAGAAGATCCCCCAAATGGCCTATGAAAGACTTGATTTATAGGAGAAGGCTGATTTGATTCGATGGCCAAGATTAAAAGTCAAATTTGTGATATGTGTGGCTAGGATTAAAAGTTTATTTTAGTGCCTATGACACACATTAAGTGGGTTGTGACATGAGACTAAAATTAAGATGTGAGGAAATAAGGGAGATTCTTTTATTTATTTTGGAAGAAAAGATGCTTATGATGCACAATGAATGGGGGTAAAAATAGGATGTGAGTGGGAATCTCATAATTTAAATAATAAAATTATTTGAATTATGTGTGCATGTGAAGAGTTGTAGTCATGTGACACATGTTGCAATGTGGTAAAAGTGAGAGTTATTTTGAGACATGTGAAGGGGAATTAATTAAATAAATGAGATTTATTTAATTAATTGGGAAGGTGATTAAGTGGAATAAATGAGATAAGTGGGATAATGTAATGACCTAGGGTAAAATATTACAAGATGTTTTACAAGGTCATGTATCGACTAGGTAATGTTATAACATGGACAATTTTGAGTGTCTACAAGAACATAAGTAGATTTTTGGGAAGCTACCACATAATTAGGAGTCCAAATCATAGTGTATACAATGGAAAACCTAGAACACCATATTTTTTTGTATTTTATGTATAATAGTCACAAAAGAAAACTTTAAAATGTTTTATGAGAAGATATAATATTATTAAATCAATAGCTAGAATATCAATGGTTAGAACTTTGAAATATAGAAGTTTAAGATGGAAGATATTCTAGTGGAAAGAAATTAGTGGTTTGATGTATCTTCTTCAAGTAAACCCTTAGGAAATTCTAATGAAGATTAGATAAAATTGGATGAGAAAGTTAGGAGTACGATCCAATTGTATCTATGAAATTGTTTGTCAATGAATGTGTCTAAAGAATAAAGTATAAATTTATTATGGAAGAATATATAAACATTATATTAGTCCAAGATCCTAGTAAATAAACTTCTCTTGAAAAATAAGTATTCATCAAGAAAATGAGAAGAGGAGACCCAATATAACTAATCACTTGAACAGATTTAATATGATGCGTAGTCAACTTGTGTCAATAGGATCCAAGATGGATGAAGAGGATAAGTGCATCCTATTAATTTATTCTTTACCTGATTCATGGGAAAAATTGATAATATTTATCAATATTAATAATCTCACTAAAATTGGAAAATATCATATGAATTTTGTTAAGAAAGGAAATTAGAAAGAAGTCCATGGATGAAACTTTATTTTGATACCCTAGTTGTTAGAGGTGGATCTAAGGAGAAGAAAGGTGAGAAAAATAATTAGGATTATAAGTCTAAGGGTAAAGATCTAGACTAAATATCTTGGAAAATCCAAAGTAAAATGTTATAATTGTGGAAATAAAGGGCACATTAAGATGGATTCAAAATTAAAAAATAAAGACAATTCTTCTAGTAAATCCTCTAATAATGATGAATACAATAATGATACCTTTATTTCTACTAATTTCATTGGTGATGACTCTTGGTTGATTGATTCAAGTGCTTCTTATCATATGACACCTTATAACAAGTTGTACCTTAGATATATAATGTGATGAAGGTAAGGTTTGTCTTGGTGATAACATTTCCTTGAAGATATATGGTCAAGAAAAGTAAAGGTTCATTCATGGATGCAAGAGGAAGGTCACTCTCAGATGTTTTGCACCTATTGGACAATTTTGGCAACAAAACTTATGTTTATGTCCAAAATGGTTTCAAATCAAATATAAATGTTAGTTTTGATGGTAGAGGTTGCAAGTTAGCATGAGGAAACTTGGTACACTAATGGAGTGTAGCATGGTACTCTAGATATAGGTTGGATGCATCAATTTTTTTAGTGTGCTAAAGTAATTACATCTAAATCAAGGTTGTTGTGGCATATTAGGATGGGTCACCTAAGTGTAAAATGTCTAAAAAGTTGTAATTAAGAATATTATGGATGGAATTGTTGATTATTCTATTTTTATTGACTTTTCAGAGCATTGTATCTTGGGAAAATAAAATAAAGTGTTTTTTTATCCAGAATCACTAAAGCAAAGGAGATTTTGAAGCTAATACATGTAGTAATGTGTTTTTTCCTATGGATATCCACTCCATTGGTAAATATGTATACTATTTATCATTTATTAATGATTTTTATAGGTACTTTTGGATTTATTTTATTAGTGGGAAGTATGAAATATTTTTGATATTTTAGGAGTTTAAATCTCTTTTTTAGAATCATATTGTTAAGAAAATCAAGGTGCGTAGGATAGCTAATATCACCTATTTTTTCTCTAAGGAGTTTAAAAAATTTTGTAGACACAATATATTTTTTCTCATGAACATGACACCAAAAGATTGAAGTTAAAGAAGGACTAGATAGGGGCTTGAGCTTAATGTAGGAGATCATTTTCAATAATGATATCAAATCTTCTCTTTATTTGAAGTATTCATAGAAATTATTTTCAAGACATTCCATCTTCAAATGATTATAAATTTGACCTGCCACATAATGAATCCATCACCCTGCCTCTAAAGGAGGTGGAAAATATTTTGAGAGCCATAATTTTATCAATGACATGGTGAAATGAGCACCCATTAGTAAGATCCTTGATATATTATTTTGGAGTGACAAATCCTTCCTTATTCAACATTGGAAGTTCCTTCATAGTAGTAGCTAGTAACTCATATCTATTGACAAGTATGAGAGGGCCGACATTGTCCTAAGGGATAAAATATTTATTCATTTTAATAGGAGAGACATGAGTGGATAAAAAGGAAGAACTAAAACCAAAGGTGTTGGATCAAGAGGAGGAAATCATAGATTATTTCTCCCTAGAGGAGGAAGGTCTTCTAGTTCAAAAATACTTAAGAATATTTCTTTGGCTCAAGACTTAATTTATATTTGTCTCATACAAGTCCAAATTACTTTTTGAAGAGTTAGAGAATGCAGGACCATCAAGTGAATATACACTTCTTGAAAAAGGATAAGCTCTCTTGATCTTCACCAAGATTGAAGAGAGTGAATAGTAAAATCACAAACATGGTATTTAACATAATTATGAACTTGAGTATTAGAGCTAGTATGATGACTAAGTTGATTCCAACTGGGTGTGATAGTATGTTGAGTTTTGTCTATGGATTTTCAACTATAGATGTTTGGAAAATTCTTTCTATGGGAAGAGGATGAGGATGCCTCATACTCATAGAAAAATGGTGACATTAAATTTCCTAGGAATTCAAGCCATACAACCACAACCACCGATTATCTAATAAAAATAAAATATGAATTTGTTGCACCACTAGTTTTGTTAGTACTTGATAAGATCTAAAATATAAGGAACTTGCATATCCATAATTTTTTGAATAACTTCATGTGATCCTCCATACAAAAGATAGATTCATATTTTATTTAATACCTAAGACTAAACTAGTTAAACACACATTACCACTATATCTATGATGCATACAATAAAACTAATTTAGCATACAACCCACCTTATTCTAACTAGTTACATAGAGATACATGCACATGTACTATTTTTGGGTTTACTAGGTAAGATGAATCACCAAGTTATAAGACGATAAATAGTTTCGATATGTACCTACAAGTGTGTGTATTCCCAAGTAACATGTGATAAGTTAAAAGAAAAGACAGATGAATATATGTCACAAATAAAAAGGTTATATAAAAATTCTTTTTCTATTTGAGCATGGTGATGATGTACATGTATGACAGATGAATATATGTCACAAATAAAAAGGTTATATAAAAATTCTTTTTCTATTTGAGCATGGTGATGATGTACATGTATAAAACAATAACACATAGGAGTTGATGCCAAGTGTCAAATGTAGTGACAATAGGAAAGCCTAAATTGTTAGCATAAATAGCTTAATGAAAATAAAAAATAGTATGGATTGAGGTTTTAAGTTAATATTTTATTTTCCTTTATGGTCTGGATCCTTCTTTTAGTTCTATACACATGGTTCCTACCACTTCTTTTATACCTTTTCTAGGTTAGTAAATATTTTAGGAATTTTTTTTTCATATTTTTAAAAAATTTTCCACTTGCATCACTTATATTTCATCCCATTAATCTCCAATTTTTTCCATCTTAGGGTTCCTTCTAAAATTATATTTTGTTCTCTAGTCCTCAATGGTTCATGTTGAAATATTTAATTTTTAGTGCATTATTAGTGGCTATTTTATAAAATCCCCTTCTACTTATATTTTTTAAGTTTTGAGGATTTTCTTCTCCTTTAGATTTCATAATTTATTCTTAGAGGCACAAATTAACTTCTACTTTGGTGTTTCAACCTTATCCATCCACTTTAAATCAAGTTCCAAAGGCTTGTCTCCTTTGGCAATACACTCTAATGTTCTTTGTGAAGGACTACATTTCTACTATATGTAGATACGATAATGTGCTTCGTTTTAGTACATTGTGGATTAGCTTGTCAATATCATGGACTGTAAATTTTTTACAAATTATTTTGTCCCATCATCTAATTGTTGACCTTCCTCCTCTCTTTTCTTAGTTAAAATATACCTTTTTTTTGCAATAGGTGATCTAATGTCCAATAGAAAAGTTGGTACCTATAAAGCCTTTCATCATATTCTCTTCTATTTGTCCATTCCGTAATGAAAATTTAAAGTTTTATTTCAAGTTTCATCTTGCCACAATATTTTAGATTGGGTTTATAGTCTCCTTTTGATAAGTACTTGGTTCTTATAAGGACCAAAAATGTCTTCCCAATTGGGATATTAGGTTTGTGGGTGTACCACCATCTTGTCATGCTACAAAGTATCTTCAAGAGATTATAATCTCAAATTTTATTTCTTAAATAATTTTTCCATGTATTCTATACATGTTAAAAAAAATTTCCACCCTATATTACCAAGTCCAAGCTTAATACATGAGAAATTCCATGTGAAATTTGTGGTTAAATTATTTTGACTTTTAGTATGTGAAATTTGTGGGTTTACTAGGTAAGAGGAATCGCCAAGTTATAAGACAATAAATAGTTTCAATATGGACCTACAAGTGTGTGTATTCCCAAGTAACATGATAAGTTAAATAATTTTGAATCAAATTCAAGTCCATGTTGTCAAGAGTGTTGATGAATGAAAATAAACTACTCTAGGTAATCTTCTTGTTGAACCATGTAAGTAGGTTTAGGAATAAAACTAGGAAATGATTACCATTAACCAATCCTTATCATTGAAGTATTGTTGGACTATGGTAAAATTTGTAGTCTCTAGGTCCTTGACATTGTCCTTGAAAATTATGCCAAAAATGCTAGGTTCCAAAGGGGGTTGAATTTCATAAGGGATTTTATCAACCAAAATATAATCCAAATAGTTAGCTTGACTAATTGAAATGCAACTCAAATTGTTAGACGAGCCCTAGTTGATTTACACTCATTCAATTAATTTAACTAGTTGAAATGCAATTTGAATGATAAGGAATTTGAAACTTAAAAGGTAAGGGTGAAGCCACAATAGTGGTTTACAATTCCAGTGAGGAAGGAAAACTCACAAAAAATGACCCCATGGAAAAAAAAATGATTTTGGGGGTTCGAATGAACCAAAAAAGGGTTCGATCGAACCAAGGTTCGAGTGAACCAAATTAAAGAATGCACGAGATGTTTTTTTTGAAAAACCCTTTCAAAAGGGGGTTTGAGCGAGCCCCTATGGGTTCACTCGAACCCCCCTTTGTCCTTATTCTCCCCCTCAAGCACTTTGGAAGTCCATATTTTTACGCTTCGAAGCTCGGGTTGAGGATGAAAATGGAGGAGACTTCACAAACCCAACTGGAATCAGGTAGTCCTCAGAACGAGCTATCAAATGACTATAATTTTAATATGTTTTGGTTTTATTATGTATTTGTTTTTTTAGTTTGATTAAACATAGGGTTTTCACTGAAAATCAAGATCTTTGTTCTGTACATGTGGAAAAATAGCAGATTATCAATTTTTTTTTTGAAAATATGAGTGCACCAGATATTGAATTCCTTGATCCAAAAAAAATTAAAAAATTGAATTTTGATATATACAAAAAAAGTTACGGGTTATATGGTCGCGCTATGTCTGAATTGTAATTGGTTTGACATCAAAAATTGATTAAAGAAAAAATATTCAATAAAAAGCTATCTAACCAAGTGGAAGCACTAGATATCAGAGTTACAAATCTGATTTGAAAGAATTAGAATTTTATCCTTCATGGAAAAAAAGTTATGCGTTATACAGTGTGCGCCACTTTTTAAAAATGTTGTTTTTTGAAAAAAACCAGTTTTCATGGGAGATGAAAAAAGAAGTGCAATTTGATTCCAAAATTTTTGAAAAAAATATTTTTAGAATCTACAAAGAAAATGTGATGAGACTCTACTTTGCACCATCTTCAAATTTCTCACAGTTTAGCCGCTATAGGTGCTCAAATGTGAAGATTTAGTTAAAAATAATAATTTCAGTGTCCAATTTGGCCAAAAATTGTAAACCACTATTGTGGGATCACCCGTAACAAGTTCTTGGTTACTTAGATGCCAAATCTTGGGGACATAAATTGATGAAAATGGCATGGAAAATCTACATTGGGAGCAACATGTATTTAGTTTGAGAACCTAGATTAATTTTTTCAAACCACTTAAGAATCAAAACTAACTCAACAAATTAAACATTTAATGTTCAATCTATTTTAAAGAATAAATAAACCATACTATTGAAATAAGAATAAAAGAATAGTTTAAACATTAGTATACAAAATGTGGAAGCATAAACAAGGCACATGAACTGTTTGACAGGAAGAAATGCGTTCTCATGGAATGCCCTGAATGCAGGATATTCATAAAATGGATTTGTTGAAAATATTTTAGAAACTTTAAAGCAAATGCAGTTGCAGGTGTAAATCTATTTCTTGAAAAGGATTTAGAAAATTTCAAGCAAATTCAATTGGCAGGTGTAAAGCCAGATTCCACTACCAAAAATGGAAGCATTGGAACAGGGTATGGACGACCATTGAAGGGTATTGAATGGTGCCAAATTTGTTGAAAAGGCTTTAGAAACTTTCAAGAAAATGAAATTGGTAGCTGTAAATCTAGACTCTACAACCTTTGCCACCATCCTCCCAGCCCGTGTCGACCAGGAGCATTGGAACAAGGTATTGACATGCATCAAAGAATAAAGGATAGATGATTTTTTTCAGATGTTGTAGTTGTAGGTAGACATGTATGCAAAGTGTGGAAACATAGACAAGGCACACAACTGTTTGATAGGGTATTCACAAAATGGGTTTGTTGAAAAGGCTTTAGAAACCTTCAAGAAAATGCAATTGACAACTGTAAAGCTAAATTCTACAACCATTTATTTTTGGGGTTTAAAAAATTTCAAGAAAATGCAATTTTTAGAGAAATACACCAACTTGTGTGAACACCAAGAGCTGGGGGTGGTGGACTGTGGAGGGTGATGGACTGTTCGCTGGGATTGTGCTCCCCAGTCTTCATTCGCCGTGCACAGTTTGCTCAAACGCTAAGTGAAAATGATGGCACAATGTTGTTTTTTTTGTAATCCTAATTTCGAGGGTTCGAGCGAACATGGGTTTGCTCGAACCCCCTTTTTTAAATTTTTTAGCCAACGTCAAGGGGTTCAGTCGAACCCATTTAGTGGTTCGCTCGAACCTTTAGGTTCAAGTGAACCCCTTCAATTTGTGGGAGGGTCAAAAATTGATTTTTCCTTCCTCTCTCAAAGTGTTAACCACTTATGTGGGATCACGCAAGGAGGGATGGAGGGGGAGAGAGAGAGAGTTGATGAATGATAGGTTTGTTTTATAGATTGAGTGATACCAATCATTGATTGAGATATGAAGAGAGATTGAATAAATCAATGGCTCATAATTGATGAGAGGAATTGATGGATAGTTAACTGACTGAATGATCTCAGTGAATTGAGTGCATGAATCAATTAAGATAATCGATTGAAGAGTAAAGTGTAACTAAAATTAGTGAACAAAATTCATTGAGGAGTGAACTCAAAGTGAGTGGGAGTTGTCTAGATTGATCGATTAGAAGACTGATTTGATTAACCTGATTGGATTGAGTGAGTTAACTGGTGAGGTGTAAATGCATGGGTAAATTAATTATTAATTACATGTGCAAGGTGGAAATGAATAAATAAATAAATAATTTTATTTATTTAAGAAGAATATAATGTAGAGAAATAATTGGATAAATTAAATAATTAAATTGATTAATTATATAGTAATATTAAATCAATCTAAGAAAAAGAAATAATATTAATTAATCTAGGAAAGAGAAATAAATATTATTTAATTAAATGCAAAAGATAGATTAATGATATCTAATGATGGAAAGCATGATGTTTTGGTAGAAATATGTTACTTAGATTTAGATGTCTATATTTTGGCCTTCTTTGAGGCAATGTGTTTTTATATAGCATTTTTTCAAAGAAAGTATGAAAAAATTGTGATGACATGCTCCAATTGAATGAAGAAATGGAAAAATGAAGGTAGGATGCCCCCTCAAGAGGTTGGCATAAAAATAATATTTTTAGGTCAAACTCTCAAAAAGGATTGGATAGATGTGATAGAGGGGAAAAAAATGGAAGGAGTAGGATAAGAAAGATATAAATGAGGAGGAAGGTGGGGTGATAGGAGGTAATGAGATTATGGGTCAATATTATGGAAGATAGTGATGCGATGGTTATTTTTTATCGATATCACATAATAGAATGGATAATGAATGAGATGAAATAGATAGAAAATAGATAGATGAATGAAAATAGTTGACGTGGACAAAGATTGATAGGTAGCATGTTTTTATTTTGTGTTTTTTATCATCATAGAGCTTATTGTGATAAATGGATATATGTACACCAAGGTATGACATACCAAGGTGACTTTGATATCCTTTGCATGGGCATTGACACTCCAAAGAATAATGATTGTCCTCATTCATACCAGATTTAATAGAAAATTTTTGGAATATGTGATGGAAATGATCTTATAGCATGATATCTCTAGTGCAAAAAGGTATTAAATGACCTTATATGTAAAGAAAGTTTCTTAATGCTAGAAGCCATTCCAACACATAAGGAACACACATTCACTAGTAATGCAATAAGAAAAATCCACAAATACATCATATGTAAGTACTAACCTTGCCCCATTCCCACTCTAATCTCATGGAGATATCCTTGAGTAGCATAGGAATACGACAATAAAATAAATCAAGGAATAAAAAGACTCATTGACCAAAAAAATCAATAGCCATTAGATTTTCTTGCCAAGAAATATGTGCTCAAGATGGATAAATGCCCATTGTAGGATGGCTATATCCGTCAAGGCATGATAATTTTGATAAGATGTTTAAAGCTAATTTGACAATAGATCAATAGGTTGTAGACAATTTAACACATGTCTCTAATTGTGATTGTTTTATGAACGCTTGATGTCTTTGGGTATTGTATAGTTTGTTCTTTCTTGAATGTCTTGTCTAGGCAATGAAAATTCATTATGAATATGGTGGACTATGTTATATTTTTGGATTCTTGTTGGAATTTATTATAATATTTGATATTTTGTATTTTTATAAAGTTTTAATGTTTTTAATTTTTTTAGGATTATTTGATGTTTTAGGCTTTTTTGGATGGTGGTGATAATGATGGTATGAATAATGAAGAAATATGGATGTGTAGGGATATCAAAGACCTCTTGAGATTTTTTCGCTAACCAAGATAAAGTTGATTGATCTAATTGATTGTTTGATAATAGTGATAACATTGTTGACGATAAGAACAACACAAGGATAATGTTGTTAAGATAGGAACACGATTATTAGGAAAAACAATAACAAGCAACAAAAAATTGAAATCGACAATCAAATTCAATAAAAGATCATATCAAAGAAACATAAAAGAATCACATAAAATTGAAACCATAAACCTATGTGAATCCTTCACTTTTCTCCATTGTTCTCCTCTCTTCACCTTGGAGAATGGTGTTATAGTATTTTCTCTCAGATTTTTAGTAGCACAATAGAATAAAGGAATCATAATACGAGTATAGTTTCTTCGCAATGATCTAGGAGGGAGTGAAAGATAATTGATGAATGATAGGTTTGTTTAATAGATTGAGTGTTACCAATCAATGGCTTAGAGTTGACAAGAAGAATTGGTGGATAGTTAATTGACTACATGATTTCAGTGAATTGAGTACATGGATCGATTAAGAGAACTGATTGAAGAGTGAAATGTAAGGAGAATTAGTGAACAAAACTGATTGAGTGAATTTGAAGTGAGTGGGAGTTGAATGGATTGATTGATCAAAAGATTGATTTGATTAAGGAGTGAATTGAAAGCGAGTCTTTGCCAGCTGGTGAGGTGGAAATGCATGGGTAATTAATAATTTTTAATTATTAATCTAGAAAAGAGGAATAAGTATTAAATCAATTAAATAATGTTAATTATTAATTACATGTGCAAGGTGGAAATGAGTAAATAAATAAATAATTTTATTTATTTAAGGAGAAGATAATGTTGCGAAAAAATAATTATTTAATGAAGTAGTGGGAAATGAGAAATGAATTAGTTAAATAATAATAAATTATTTAATTAATCTAGGAAAGAGGAATAAATATTAAATCAATTAAATAATGTTATTTATTTAATCAATATGGAGGAAAAGTAATGAAATAGATGATTTAATTAAATAATGAAATTATTTAGTTAAAAGAAGAAGACATATTAATATACCTAATGATAGAAAGTGATGATGTTTTGGTAGAAATATGTTAGTCAAGTTTAGGTGTCTACAAAAGCAAAATTAGATGGAAGCTTGAACAATATCTTTTTTTTTATTTGATCACCTTATTGTTTGAACAATTTGATCCTAGTTTTATATGATTTAAGAATGTTAGAAATATATTCACTTACCCCAAACTTTATTTTCTTAGTCAACTCCTCTAACGCTATCCATTTTTCAATAAAAAATTGCTTGTTATATGTAGAAGATTGATTTTTTCTGATATGTTTAAGTTGTAGTCCTGGGTACCAGGCTCCCTTTGCATTATAAAAAATAAAGTGTTACAAAGTTTTATTCATTTCAGTACTGAAACCAGGCTTTCTCCTATAGAGAGATAATTGATGAATGATAGGTTTTTATATATTGAGTGATACCAATCAACGGTTCAGAACTGAAGAGAGACTAAATAGATCAATGGGTTAGAATTGATAAGAGGAATTGATGGATAGTTGACTAGCTACATGATTTTAGTGAATTGAGTGCATGAATAGGTTAAGAGAACTAATTGAATAGTGAAGTGTAACTGACAATTAGTGAACAAAATTGATTGAAGAGTGAACTCTAAGTGAGTGGGAGTTGATTGGATTGATAGATCAAAAGAATGATTTGATTGAGGAGTGGATTGAAAGTGAGAGTTAGTTAAATACTGAGGTGGAAATGTATGAGTAATTAATAATTAAATAAATAAATAAATAAATTATTAATTACATGTGCAAGAATAAAAGAAGATAATGTTGAGAAATAATTGGATAAATTAAATAATTATTTAATTTGAGAAGTGAGAAATGAGAAATGGATTAATTAAATAATAATGAATTCTTTAATTAATCTAGGAAATATCTAAATAAATATTAAATAAATTAAATAATGTTAATTATTTAATCAATATAGAGAAAAAGTGATGAAATAAATAATTTAATTAAATAATAAACTTATTTAATTAAATATAGAAGACATATTAATGATACCTAATTATGGAAAGTGATGATGTTTTGGTAGAAATATGTTAGTTAGATTTAAGTGTCTACAAAAGCAAAAGCAGATAGAAGTTTGAACAATTTCTATTTTTAAATATTTGATCATCATATTGTGTGAACAAATTGATCCTAGTTTCATATGATCTAAGAATGCTAGAAATATATTCATTTACTCAAAACTTTATTTTATTAGTCAACTCCTCTAATGCTATCTATTTTTCATTGAAAATTTTCTTGTTCTAAGTAGAAGATTGATCTTAAGATAGCTAACTAACTATTTATTTATTTATTGGGTCATAAGGTTAATTTTATTTTAAATTTAATATTTATTTGGAGTTCTCATTAATTGAATAATGATTAAAGAATGGAGATCATGGTTTTCAATGATGTTGTGGATGGTTTAAGGTGCGATACAAAATATCAAGAAATCATGAATGACAAAATATCTACAAAATAACCAACAAAATACTTTTCATTTTGACCTTTTTTTTATGAAATTGAGTACTCAATATCAATTTTTTTTGAAATCATGACCAAAATCCAAATCATGAACGACACAATAAAAAACATCAATAAATCATGAATGACACAAAATATCTATAAAAGTGAGGTTGTAAACATAATAAAAAATAAACCAAAACACACCAAACTACAAAAAAAAGATAGCAAGAAAACAAACCAAAATTCCCTACACTACCAAATTTTTACAAATGATCATAAAATCATCTTAGAAGTTGAGGAAGTTCATCATCTTTATGCTCTATCCAAAATCATGATTTTGTTTATGAATAATCATAATTCAAGCAATACTAAGGTTTGGTTTTCTTCTTCTTTCTGATATCGTTAGGATGAAGATCCATATTATTTATTTTAAAATTTGTTATCAATTTTTATGGTAGGTGTATATGTTAAAATTTAAAATAAATAAAAGAAAAGATCAAGATAATATCAAGCTCTTTATTCTAAACCAATATAACCTCATATTGAGAATATAAAAAAGAACAAACCAAATGATTTTATCTGAACACTTACCAAGTGAATACCTCCTTTGTTGAATGCATTTTCTCAAGCTTTGTGCAAGATTTCGGTAGCATGTACTTGTCAAGCTTATGATTTTGGTCTATTGATAAAGGATGTAGGATAGATTTGTAGATTTTCAAATGTAGATATGAATGGTTGAGATGCTAGAATTTAATTATTATTTAATAATAAGTGAATTATTATTTAATGATTGTGGATGACCATGTAGATAACTAATTTTATCTATTTATCTTGAATAAATGGAGAAAATGGATTAATTAACTAAATAATAAAATATATTTACTTAATTAGTGATGTGGTATTATTAGTGAGGTAAAAAGGGAGTTGTTATTATGGAATTAATTAATTGGCATATTGAGGGTGTTTACATGGTGTTATGAATGGTGAATGAATTAGTGTAGTAGATTTGATGTGTCTACTTTTTGTCCCTCTTTAAAATGGTGTTTTAACTAAAAGAGGCATTAGTGTTTTAGAGAAAATAAAAGAGAATGCCCCAAGTAGTAGGATTTGATTAGGGATGTTCCCTTGAGAGAGTAGGCAAGTTTGAAGGACACATGTGGGTTCTTGAAAGGAGAACAAGGAGAAGTCCACTAGGAGATACAAGGAACCACATATGATGTAAACAATGTAGAATATAGGATATTGAATGTCAAATGAAATAGACATTATTCATATTGAGACACATGTATACACACACACATATTTGTGTGTGTATATATATTTTGTTGATGATGGTTTTGCCTATGGTTTTATCATATATTTTTGAGTTAAGTGTGGGTGGATTTGGAGGTTAATGCTAGTGGCCATTGTGATTTATGTGTCTTACTTATTCATCAGTAATGAATATGCATGTTAATTAGATGGAAAATATAAATTTTAAAAGTATAAATGGATGTTATTGAAAGTTAATGAGGAATTGAATGAATATTAATGATAATGAATACGAACATGAATTAGATATGATGAATGGTTTGTAAATGCTTAATTATGTTGTGAAGTACATGCTATTAATCTTTCACAAAAATCCAACTATTTAGAGAAACTTGGTGTCTGATTTAGCAGAAGACATGACACACCATGATATGGAGAAACCACGATGATAATGTTGTCATGTGCTATAAGGAATGAGTCAAGAAATAAAAATACACAAGCATGTATATGATAGGAAATATAACATATGGGAAACCATGATATCATGATATGTTGCAAGGATTAGAACAAATAAAAAAAAAGAAAACACAAAAGAAAAAAGACACAAACAATGGAAAAAAGAAAAGATAAACAAGGTTTTTCCCTTACCAAACTAAAAACTAGATATATGAGTGATGCTAATGATAACATTGTTGGACTGAGAATGGTATATCTTGATAACAATGTAATGACTAGGAATAATATATCCTGATAAATCTACAATGATTTATTTAAAAGGGAACAAGGACTTTAATCAAATTAAGGGGAAAAACTATGGATTTTTTTGGATGTGTTGAATGTCTATATTTGGATTTTAGATTTTAGAATTTAGAATTTTGGATGATACTTGGATTTAGGATTTTGGTTTTTTGGATTTTTGGATTTTTGATTATGGATAATGCTTGGATTGTTTTTTCAATTTTGGGGATTTTGGAGTGTGAATTTTGGATTCTAGTTTTTTGACATTTTAACCAAGGAAAAACTAATTCCAGCAATAGGGATGGAAGGTAGGAGTGAATGAAACGATAAAAATGGTAAATATGATTTAGGTTTTGATCTCCAAGGACTATGACACATAAGAATAATGTACCCAACCTATCATGTACCATTGTTGATGTTATGTTGAAGAAGATTTGACATCTCAATATATATCCAAAATATTTTTCAAGATTTTCCCATGGTATTATCAAGGTCAAAAGTAGGATGGAGGAAGAGTATGGTAGAATGGTGGTGAGAGGTGACTAGTGAGCTTCTAAGGTTGGATGTGATAGGTCTACCTACAAGTGTAAGGTATTTGTAGACAATATATTTAAACATGACACATGAGATTAGGTTTTGATCATGGTTCTTGGCCTTGAGGTTGTTAGGATAAGGTGACATTAACCTTGTAATCATATGTCATTCGTATGTCTTCACATTGCTTGGAATGTGTTCTAGGGGACATGTGAGAAAACTATTAAATTTTAGCATATTGTAATTATATTTTAAAGAGAGGATTTAATTTTGGTGGAGGTTAGACATCAAAATTGATAAGGAATCTCTCCTATGTGTTCATGTTAGAAGTTAGAAGGTCTTGGATGGGGTGTCTTAGATTGAAGAAGAAAAGGTGTTCGTTGGTGTTCCATCTGAGAGCGGAAAGGTCATCGAAGCATCCAAAAAGTTAGGAGTTGGATAGGCTATAGGATAGGCACACATGTGGGAGTATTTTAATTCCATTTAATAAATTTTATTATGTATTTTTCTTGTCCATGAAGAGGGGCTAGGTTTTTCGCAAGTGGTTTTGTACCTCATTTTGGTTTACCATTCATGGTTTTACCTCCCATCATTTTTAAAAATTGGAGCCATGAGATGGTAGTTTCATGTTGAGTTATTTTAGGTATTTGGGTGTTGTTGGGTTGATCATATATTAGTAGTGAAGTGTATTATTGTGTACTCTCATTTGAAGAGGGTAACTGTACCAAGTTGTGACACAAAAATGGCTCTTAAGATGCCACTTTTTTTTTTGAAATTAGGAAAACTGATGTGCATGAGAAAATGAAGATAGTTACACTCAAAATTTGAAGATGTAGAAAGAATAAGAGTTGAAGTGATTTGAGTCTAGTTTCTAAGCTACTATTTTTTTTTAAAAATTAGTGATTATTAAGGGTTTCAAAAAGGGGGGCTCAAAATAGGTCCTATTTTTATAAAAAAATAGCATAGCATTTAAGGCCCCCCATTTTGATTAATTTTTTTTTAGAATTACAAAAAATCGAAACAATGAGAAATTAGCTAACACCATTTAGTTTATCCCCATTCTTTTGACTATTTTTTTAATGAATATATGATATTTTATGAATTTTCGAAGTGGACACATCCTAAAAAGCTGAAATTTGAGAGTGCTCCCCCCTAATTTTTTTAAAAACTAATTAAAAATTGATTTTTTTCATCACATGTAGAATGGAGTATAGTTTAAAAAAATGTAATTTGTTTCACGATTCGATGAACAAGTAAAAATCTATCCTAAAACTAGCACATGCTAGTTTTTGACAAAAACAAAGGCAATAATAAGAGAAGTTATGGATGAAAACCTTAAATTAATCAAAACGTAATTTTTTTATATATTTAGATAGCTAAGAGAGAGCCTAACATCATCATGGTTTTTTTATAAACATGCATTGAAAGACTTGCAAACATGACAATCAACACGTCCAAAATTTATGTGAAAATTTGGTAAATCCCGAGAAAATCACATCCATAAGCAACTCATTTGGCGAGCACTAAATTTGGTGCTCTCCAAATGGCACATCACATTTGATGCAAAATTTGGCGAGCACCAAATGTGAGGTGCCATTTGAAGAGCACCAAATGTGAGGTGCCATTTGAAGAGCACCAAATTTGGTGCTTGCCAAATGATATATTTTGACAAAAAATAAACTTTTCTTTCTCTTTGATCCACGACTTTGATAATGCTTAGAGTTTTTCAGTTATGATCGCTGATAATAGTTGATATTTTACCTTTCAAAACCTCTCTGCCTCCTTCCCTCTTAACCAATACGTACCCTCTCTAGGTCTCTCCTACACTCTTGACCTTGTCTTCCATCCGTAGGGTTTGATGTATAGGATAAATCCCCCTCTCTGGTCTCGTCCTCCCTCTATCCCTCCCACCCACTCTCTCTCAAGTCTCTCCCTTCCTCTATCCTGAATACCTCCTCTCTCTCAAGTATCTCCCTCACTCTATGCCTTCCACCCTCTATCTCTTGGATCTCTCACACCCCCTCTCCCTTTCTCAAGTTTCTCCCTCTCACCCTAACTAATCTTGCACCCCCTCTCCCTCTCCCACCCTAACTAGATAAATCTATCTCCCTCACTCTATCCCTCCCACCCTATGTCTTTTGGATCTCTTGCACCCCCTCTCCTTCTCTCAAGTCTCTCCCTCCCACCCTTACTAGACAACTTTGACTCTCTCACTCTATCCTTCCCACCCCAACTAGACAACTCTCTCTCGCTTGCTCTATCCCTTGGATATCTCACACCCCCTCTCCCTCTCTCAAGTGTCTCCCTCCCAACCTAAATAGAAAACTCTCTCTCCCTTGCAAATATATCTCTCAGGTCTTTTCCACTCCCTCTCAAGTCTCTCTCTCTTAGGTCTCTCTCTCAAGTATCTCTCCCTCTCAATTCTCTCTCATATTTCTCTCTCTCAGGTCTCTCCCTCTCAAGTCTCTCTCAGGTCTCTCTCACCCCTCAAAATATCCCTCCCATCACCTCTCCCTCTCTCAAGTCTCTCCCCCACCCTAACTAGATAAATCTCTCTCTCTCAAGTATCTCTCTCAGGTCTCAATCCCTCCTACCCTACCTAAACTACTCTCTCTCACTCCAAACCTCTCTCTCACACTCCCTCTATCTCTCCCTCTCAAGTCTTTATATCTCTCCCTCTCAAGTCTTTCTCTCTCTCTCTCTCACTCCAAATCCCTCTCTCAAGTCTTTATCTTTCTCTCTCCCTCTCATCTCTCTCTCTCTCTCAAGTATCTCTCTCTCAAGTCTCTCTCTCAAGTGTCTCCCACTCCCTCTCTCTCAAGTACATCCCTCAAAATATCCCTCCCAACCCCTCTCCCTTTCTCAGGTCTCTCCCTCAAAATATCCCTCCCAAACCCTCTCCCTCTCTCAGGCCTCTCCCCCTAGCTTAACTAGATAACTCTCTCTCTCTCTCTCTCTTAGGTCTCACTCCATCAAAATATCCCTCCCAAACCCTCTCCCTCTCTCAGGCCTCTCCCCCACCCTAACTAGATAACTCTCCCTCTCCCTCTCAAGTCTCTCTCTCTCTCTCTTAGGTCTCACTCCCTCCCACCTACCTAGAATACTCTCTCTCATTCCGACCCCCTCTCTCACACTCCCTCTCTCTCAGGTCTCACCCTCAAAATATACCTACCACCCCTTTCTCTCTCTAAAGTCTCTCCCCCCCACCATAACTAGATAACTCTCTCTCTCTCAAGTCTCACTCCCTCCCACCCTACCTAGTTTACCCTCTCACTCCAACCCCCTCTCTCACACTCACTCTCTCTTAGGTCTCTCCCTTAAAATATACCTCCCACCCCCTCTCCCTCTCTTAGGTATCTCCTTCCTATACTAACTAGATAACCCTCTTTCTTCAATGTAGTAGTCTCTCTCTCTCTTAGGTCTCCCTCCCAGCCTACTTAGAAAATATCTCTCACTCCAACTCCCTCTTTCTCTCTATCCCTCTTTGATATTTCTCTCTCCCATCATAGGTTTAATTGATAGGGTAGAGGGTTGAGGGTTGAGGTGTTAGGGTTTAAGGGTTGAGAGTTTAAGTGTCAAGGGTTGGAGGTTGAGGATTTAAGGGTTCATGGTTGAGGGATTAGGGTAGAGGATATAAGGTTGAAGGATTATGGTTTAAGGTATAGGATTGATGGATTAGGGTTGTGGGATTAATGTATAGGGGAGAGGGTAGAGGGTTGAGGTTTGAGGGTTTAAGGTTTGAGGATTAAGGGATTAAGGTTGAACAACTAGGGTTGAGGGTTTAAGGTTTGACGATTCAAGGATTAAGGTTGAGAAACTAGGGTTGAGGGTTGAGGTACTAGGGTTTAAGGGTTAATGGTTTAAGTTTTGAGGGTTGGAGGTTGAGGGTTTAAGGGTCTTTGATTGAGGGATTAGAGTTGGAGGGTTAAGGGTTTAAGGTTTGAGGTATGAGGGATTAGGGTTTAAGGTATAGGGAAGAGGGTTTAATTGAGAGGGTAGAGGGTAGAGGGTAGAGGTATTACTATTTAAGGGTTGAGGGTTTAATTAATAGGGTAGAGGATTGAGGGTTGAGGTATTAGGGTTTAAGGGTTGATGGTTTAAGTGTTGAGGATTTAAGGGTCAATGGTTGAGGTATTAGGGTTGAAGGGTTGATGGTTTAAGTTTTGAGGTATGAGGGACTAAGGTTTAAGGTAGAGGGTAGAGGGTAGAGGGTAGAGGGTAGAGGTATTACAGCTTAAAAATTGAGGATTTAATGTTTGAGGTTAGAGGGATCAGGGTTGAGCAACTAGGGTTGAGGGTTTAATTGATAAGGTAGAGGGTTGAGGGTTGGAGGTTGAGGGTTTAAGGTTCAAAGGTTGAGGGATTAGGGTTGAAGGGTTGAGGGTTTAAATTTTGAGGTATTAGGGATTAGGGTTTAAGGTATAGGGTAGATGGCTAAATTGATAGGGTAGAGGGTTGAGGGTTGAGGGTTGAGGTATTACAATTTAAAGGTTGAGAGTTTAAGGTTTGAGGTTTGAGGGATTAGGGTTGAGCAACTAGGGTTGAGAGTTTAATTTATAGGGTAAAGGGTTGAGGGTTGAGGTATTAGGGTTTAAGGGTTGAGGGTTTAAGTTTTGAGGGTTGGAGGTTGAGGGTTTACAGTTAAGGGATTAGGGTTGAAGGGTTAAGGGTTTAAGGTTTGAGGTATGAGGGATTATGGTTTTAGGTATAAGGTAGAGGGTTTAATTGATAGGGTAGATGGTAGATGGTAGAGGGTTGAGGTATTACAGTTTAAGGGCCGAGAGTATAAGGTTTGAGGTTTGAGGGATTATGGTTGAGCAACTAGGGTTGAGGGTTTAATTGATAGAGTTAAGGATTGAGGGTTGAGGTATTAAAGTTTTAAGGGTTGAGGGTTTAAGTTTTGAGGGTTGGAGGTTGAGGGTTTAATGGTAGACAGTTGAGGGATTAGGGTTGAAGGGTTGAGGGTTTAAGGTTTGAGGTATGAGGGATTAGGGTTTAAAGTATAGGGTAGAGGGTTTAATTGATAGGGTAGAGGTTATATGGTTGAGGTATTATGGTTTAAGGGTTGAGAGTTTAATTGATAGGGTAGAGGGTTGAGGGTTTAAGTGTTGAGGGTTTAAGGGTTGATGATTGAGGTATTAGGGTTGAAGGGTTGAGGGTTTAAGGATTGAGGTATCATGGATTAGGGTTTAAGGTACAGGGTAAAGGGTTTTAATTGATATGGTAGAGGGTAGAGGGTAGAGGGTAGAGGGTCAAGGTATTGCAATTTAAGGGTTGAGGATTTAAGGTTTGAGGTTTGAAGGATTAGGGTTTAGAAACTAGGGTTGAGGGTTTAATTGATAAGGTAGAGGGTTGAGGTATTAGGGTTTAAGTATTGAGGTTTGGAGGTTGAGGGTTTAATGGTTAATAGTTGAGGGATTAGGGTTGAAGGGTTGAGGTTTTAAGGTTTGAGGTATGAGGGATTACAGTTTAAGATAAATGGTAGAGGGTTTAAATGATAGGGTAGAGGGTAGAGGGTAGAGGGTAGAGGGTAGAGGGTAGAGGGTAGAGGGTAGAGGTATTATAGTTTAAGGGTTGAGGGTAAGGTTTGAGGTTTGAGGGATTAGGGTTGAAAAAATAGGGTTAATGGTTTAATTGATAAGGTAGAGGGTTGAGGGTTTAAGTTTTGAGGGTTGGAGGTTGAGGGTTTAAGGGTTGACAGTTGAGGGATTAAGGTTGAAGGGTTGAGGGTTTAAGGTTTGAGGTACAAGGGATTAGGGTTTAAGGTATATGGTAGAGATTTTAATTGATAAGGTAGAGGGTAGAGAGTTAAGGGTTGAGGGTTTAAGGTTTGAGGGATTAGGGTTGAGAAACTACAATTGATGGTTTAGTTGATAGGGTTGAGGGTTTAAGGGTCGATAATTGAGGGATAAGGGTTGAAGGGTTGAGGGTTTAAGGTTTGAGGTATGAGGGATTAGGGTTTAAGGTACAGGGTAGAGGGTTTAATTGATAGGGTAGAGGGTAGAGGGTAGAGGGTAGAGGGTATTATAGTTTAAGGGTTGAGGGTTTGAGGTTTGAAGGATTAGGGTTGAGAAATTGGGGTTGAGGGTTTATTTGATAAGTTAGAGGGTTGAGGTATTAGGGTTTAAGGGTTGAAGGTTTATGTGTTGAGGGTTGGAGGTTGAGGGTTTAAGGTTTGAGGTATGAAGGATTAGGGTTTAAGGTATAGGGTAGATGGTTTAATTGATAGGGTAGAGGGTAGAGGGTAGAGGGTAGAGGGTTGAAGTATTATGGTTTAAGGGTTGAGAGTTTAAGGTTTGAGGTTTGAGGGATTAGGGTTGAGAAAATGGGGTTGAGGGTTTAATTGACAGGGTTGAGGATTGAGGTATTAGGGTTTAAGGGTTGAGGGTTTAAGTATTAAGAGTTGAAGGTAAAGGGTTTAAGGGTCTACTATTGAGGGATTAGGGTTGAAGGGTTGAGGGTTTAAAGTTTTAGGTATGAGGGATTATAGTTTTAGGTATAGGGTAGAGGGCTTAAATGATAGGGTAGAGGGTAGAGGCTTGAGGTATTACATTTTAAAGGTTGAGGGATTAGGGTTGAGAAACTAGGGTTGAGAGTTGAATTGGTAGGGTAGAGGGTTGAGGGTTGAGGTATTAGAGTTTAAGGGTTGAGGGTTTAAGTTTTGAGGGTTGGAGGTTGAGGGTTTAAAGGTCGACAATTGAGGGATTAGGGTTTAAGATATAGGGTAGAGGGTTTAATTAATAGGGTATAGGGTAGAGGGTTTAATTGATAGGGTATAGGGTAGAGGGTTGAGGTATTATGGTTTAAGGGTTGAGGGTTTAAGGTTTGAGGTTTGAGGGATTAGGGTTGAGCAATTGGGGTCGAGAGTTTCATTGATAGGGTTGAGGGTTGAGCATTGAGGTATTAGGGTTTAAGGGTTGAGGGTATAGGATAGAGGTATTACATTTCAAGGTCAAGGGTCTAGGCTTTAGGGTTTAGGGACCAAGATTAGGGTTCTAGGTCGAGGGTCAAGGGTTCAAAGTCCATGATTCAAGGTGCAAAATCAAGGGTTCATTGTTCAAGGTCTGGGTTCAAGGCTCAATGTCCAGCTTCTAGGTTCAAGGTTCAGGGTTTAGTTTCCAAGTCTAGGGTCCATGTTCACAATTTAGGATGAAGGGTTCAAAGTCCAAGTTTAGGGTTCAAGGTCTAGGATTCGGGGTTCAAGGTTCACGTTCTAGGGTCTGGGGTCTAGGATTCACGATCCAAGGTCAATTTAGTGTCTAGGGTTAGGGTTCAAGGTTGAAGATCGAGGGTTAAGGGTTTGAGGTCCATGGTTTAGGGTCCATATTTAGGGTTTAGGGTCTAGGTTGGAGTCATGGTTCAAGGTTTAGGGTCTAGGGTCTAAGGTTTAGGGTTCATGGTTTAGGGTGGTTGGTTCCATGTTCAAGGTTTAGGGTCCATGGTATAGGGTATTGGGTTTAGGATTTTAGGTCTGAATTTAGGCTCCAAAGTTTAAGGTTGAGGGTTCAATGTTCAAGGCTCAAGGTTTAGGGTTCAGTGTTCAAGGCTCAAGGCTCAAGGTTTAGGGTTTAGGGTTCAAGGTCTAAGTTCAGGGTTTAGTGTCTAAGGTGTAGGTTCTAGGGTCAAGGGTTCAGGGTCCAAGGTCACACATACTAGGAGACAATTGATGATAATTTTCCACTCTTTGTGATGTCTGGGGAAAACTTAATTACAAAAAACTCCTCTCAGCCTCTTCATCCTTCTTTATGTCTTCATACCTCTTGAAATAGTCTTATACTCTTCTCTGCCTCTTAATCCCACTCTTATCTATCCCCTATGTAGGTCTCCATTTACGATCAAGGCTTATAGAAGGAAAAATTTCCTATAGAGAACACTATAGAGAACACTTGGTGCTTGCTAAATTGCAAAGAAGTGAAACAAAACATTTGACACTCACCAAACTAGATGTAAAAATTTGCAAAGAAGAGAAACACAACATTTGACACTCACCAAACTAGATGTCAAAATTTGCAAAGAAGAGAAACACAACATTTGACACTCACCAAAATAGATGTCAAAATTTGCAAAGAAGTGTTCAAAAAAGTTTTGCATCACATTTGGTACTTTCCAAATTTGGCGAGTGCAAAATTTGGATTTTCCAAAAATAGTTAAAAAGGAGTTGACCGGTGATTCAGGCCCACAATTATCTACATTTTTCTGATTCTGCACTTTATCTGACTTAGAAATGCCTTTTTGTGTAGTTGACTTGTTGTTGTACCAAATTATGCTTGATCCATCACCTTTTCAACACCAATTTGCATGCTAGACAACGTAGGAGACAATTTGAAATATCTACATCATTTTTCATTATCTCAGGTAATATATTCATTTTGGTATAATTGAAATGTTTATATTATTGAGTAATTTTGTTTAGTTTTGACAATATAAACCATTCATTTCATGATTTTATTAATTATAATAGTTTTACATACAATTAAACATTGATTTAGATGGAAGTTGCATAAAAGTTAATTTTTTAGGAGTTTGAAGAAAAAAATTAAAAACATGACATAATTTAGATGAATTCATGTAAAATTATATAGAGGATATGAACTTAACACAAAATTGCTAATGAATTCCATTTGCATTTCTTATAGTAGTCCATTTCCATCATGGCTAGTGGAATTCACTCTTTTTCATTTTAATTAGATGTTTGTATTGAGTTTTTTTGTTTTGTTTTGATAATATAGAAAAAATTGATTAGATGATTTTATTAATCTTCATTGTTATGAATAGAATTCAACATTGAATTAGATGAATTTGCATATAAAATTTTAATTTTTAGGAGTTTGAAGATAAAAATGAAAAACATGACATAATAGATGAATTAATGTAAACTTATATAGAGGATTTGAAAAAATACCTCAAGAAAATGCCTCAAACCAATGTGGTCTCATGGAATGCAATGAAAAGAAAATGCAATTGGGAGCTGATTCTAGTTATTAGTTATGCAATGTGAAGTAATTGCATAAGAGTTTCACATCTAGGTTGACTTTCAAAAATATTAGATTGTAATTGAAATTTTGTCATCTATAAACATCTAGTTACATTAGATATGCAATGTGAAATAATGCTTTGAGTTTTAAAGATGTGAAATGCTTGATGTAATCACTATCCTTTGAAATAGCTTGAAGTCACTATCCTTTATGCCTTCTTATGTTTGGACAACTAAAACCAAACAATATTGTCCTTATAATCATGATTGTCAAATTTTTCAAACTCCAAACTCTACCCTACTACAACCATAATGACTTTGCATTTTCTCTTAACACTTTATTGTCAAAGACTGCCCTTTAGAGTTGATTGATGTTTTGTATTTTATTTGATTATATCCTTACTTTGTATTTGAAATCACCTATTTTAGGATTTTAGCCATGCAACAACAAGGAAGTGAACTATTTGATAAGATGCTTTGGTAGACATGTATGGAAAATGTGGTAGCATAGAAAAAGAAGTGAACTATTTCAAAAAATGCCTCAAAGAAATGTGGTCTCATGGTGATGTCCATCACCATACATCACCATGAGACCAAATTTCTTTGAGGAATTTTTCCAAACATCTCATTTCCTTCTTTCATAAAATGCTTTGGTAGACATGTATGAAAAAGGATGAGGTAGACATATATGAAAAGTGTTGTAGCATAGACATGTTTGATAAGATGCTTTGGTAGACATGTATGGAAAGTGTGGTAGCATAGAAAAGGCAGTGAGCTGTTTGAAAGAATGCCTCAAATAAATGTGGTCTCATGATGTTTTAGCATAGAAATATTTGATAATATGATTTGGTAGACATGTATGGAAAGTGTGGTAGCATAGAAAAGGTAGTGAGTTATTTGAAAGAATGCCTCACATCCATCACCATGAGACCACATTTATTTGAGGAATTCTTTCAAACAAATCACTGCCTTCTTTCAAAAGAACCTATTTTAGGATTTTATCCATAGCACCAAGGAAGTGAACTGTTTTATAATATGCTTTGGTAGACATGTATGGAAAATGTGATAGCATAGAAAAGGCAGTGAGCTATTTCAAAAATGCCTCAAAGAAATGTGGTCTCATGGCGATGTCCATCATTGAACATCACCATGAGACCACATTTCTTTGAGGCATTCTTTCAAATAGCTCACTGCCTTCTTTCATAAAATTCTTTGTTAGACATGTTTGAAAAATGCTTTGGTAGACATGTATGAAAAATATGGTAGCATATACATGTTTGATAAGATGATTTGGTAGACATGCATGAAAAATGTGGTAGCATAGAAAAGGTAGTGAGTTGTTTAAAAGAATGCCTCAAAGAAATGTGGTTTCATGGTGATGTTCATCACCCTAAGACCACATTTATTTGAGGCATTATTTCAAGCAACTCACTGCCTTCTTTTGAAAGAACTTGTTTTACAATTTTAGCCATAGAAGAAAGGAAGTGAATTGTTTGATAATATGCTTTAGTAGACATGTATGTAAAATGCTCTGATAGACATGTATTAAAAGCCATAGTAGCATAGACATGTTTTATAAGATGCTTTGGTAGACATGTATGGAAAATTTAGTAGCATAGAAAAGGTAATGAGTTGTTTGAAAGAATGCCTCAAATAAATGTGGTCTCATGGTGATGTCCATCACCATAAGACCACATTTTTTTGAGGAATTTTTCCAAACAACTCATTTCCTTCTTTCATAAAATGCTTTGGTAGACATGTATGAAAAAGGATGAGGTAGACATGTATGAATTTTTTTGTAGCATAGACATGTTTGATAAGATGCTTTGGTAGACATGTATGGAAAATAAGCTAGCATAGAAAAGGAAGTGAGTTGTTTGAAAGAATTCCTCAAAGAAATGTGGTCTCATGGTGATGTCTATCACCATGAGACCATATTTCTTTGAGGTATTTTTCCAAACAACTCATTTCCTTCTTTCACAAAATTCTTTGATAGACATGTATGAAAAAGGTTTAGGTAGATATGTATGAAAAACGATGTAGCATAGACATATTTGATAAGATGATTTGGTAGACATGTATAGAAAATGTGGTAGCATAGAAAAGGAAGTGAGTTGTTTGAAAGAATGCCTCAAAGAAATGTGGTCTCATGGTGATGTCCATCACCATGCAACCACATTTCCTTGAGGTATTTTTCCAAAAAGCTCACTATCTTCTTTCATAAAATGATTTGGTAGACATGTATGAAAAAGGATGAGGTAGACATGTATGAAAAATGCTTTGGTAGACATGTATGAAAAGTGCTTTGGTAGAACTATGCAACATGAAGTAATTCTTTAAGTTTGAAAGATATGCAATGCAATATAATCAGTGATATGAATATGTTTCATAAAATTCTTTGTGTGTTTCATAAAATGTAATGTAATCACTGATATGAATATGTTTCATAAAATGCATTACTTACTTTTGTTCTATGTGTGTTTGTGAATATGTAGCATTCAACATCATGTTGAGGAAATGAGAAAAGCCTCTAACATCAGAAGGATGTGAAGCTAAAAATGTAAGGAGAAGAGAAACAAAAAGGCAAGCTTGTGAAGAAAAGAAATTTCAGCCTATAGAGGAAGAAATTCTTGTGCAATCTAAGAGAGATGTTGAATTGACAACACAAAGGGAAGGGATTCAAAAAATTCATGCAAGGAGATAAATGAATTTGGAAGTTGGGGGCACATCATCAACCATAAGTGAAGTTCAATGCACACCATCTACTATATCTCCTGTTCAAAGTACATCAACAATCACATCTCTAGTTGAAGAGATACCATCAACAACATGTGGTTCTGAAAGCGCATCAAAAAACACATCTCTATTTGAAGACACTCCACATACCAAATCTCAAGTTGGAGGTACACCATTGTTTACATGTCAATATTAAGCTACACCATTTATTTCACCTTCGATTGAAGGTACACCATCTATCCTTAATTTTGTTGACATTCCTAATGTTGACACAACTTTACCTTTGAGGACTCCTAGAGTTTTGCATAGAAAACCTAAATATTTGATTGATATTGATTCCAACATTTTGAAAATAATGGCTGATAAGATTCCAAAATGTACATGTCAAAGATATGAAAAGAGGATATGGAGTTTATTTTTGAGAAGCTAAGTGAGGCTGGAAGATGTCAACTATTTATTGAAATGATGAGGCAACTCAAATTTAGGCCCACCATTAAGAATCTTGGGCTAAGAACATCAGATGACTCAAGTGAAAAATCCATTGTAAAGAATTTGATGAGTGCATACGAGAGCGTGGGTTCAACCTCACACACGAAAGATAGTTGTGCCACATGACGTGTGATGACAAAAACATTGTTAAGCAGTCAAATTAGGAATAAGATGAACCTTACAAATATGAGTAAATCTTTGAAAATAAGTAGATCATCTCTAATGAGAGCCAAAATAAGGCGTGAATGAGTGGAGGATCCAAATAGCAATGAGTTATGGGCATTCTCAAGTAGATTACCACAAAAAGATAAAGAAATTTCCCAGGCCTTGAGATCCCTAATACAATATTTTTGGAAGGATAACACAAGGATATCTCGTAATCAAAGAGATGTTGTAAGAAAGAGAATTGATAGTCAAATCCGTAAGCCACATCCAAAGCATTTTTTGGATACCACTCAAACCTATTTTTTTGCCAATTTTTTAGAGAGGTTTCCTCAAGTTAAATATGTCAAAGGTATTTTGAAATGCTTATGCCTTTTTATGTCAAAATAAATAATACACACACTACTTGTTGTTGTAGAGTACATATTGAGTTTTCTAACCATTATGATGTTTATCAATGTATATCTAGAGATATGCATACTAACAATGTTTTATAGGAATGTAACATAAGGCCTCCACCTAAATCTTCAAGGAATTTCTTATCTAAAATTTTATGTGAAAGAGTGGACGGTCAATTTTTTTTTATAAGAAGTCATGTTTGGATGGCACATGTGATCATTGTGGTGACATGCAACATTTTCCAATTTTCCAACACATGGCTAGTACACATGCAATTGAAAATGAAATTATGGAACTTGGAAAATACAAGATAGTGGTGTACAATATAAAAGATGGGAAATAAGTAAAGAAGTGTGAATTGGTCAGTGATAAGATTCTATTAATGATATCAAATTTCCACAATCCATATTGTATATTGCTCAAGATTTCTGGATTTGATTATGTACAATCAAATCCAGAAATCTTGAGCAATAGATAAGATTCTAATCTATCATTTTATGGGAATTTTTCATGATCAGGTGGTCTATGAGTACACAAGGAATACACATAGATCTTGATGGTTGGACTCATAGTTCAAGCTTTGCAAGGACACGTTTCCACTTTATAGCATCATTTTAGTTATCAAAATCATGGAGAACTTCACACTACAACCATATAACGAGGTGCATTCACAACACTACAAATCCATGTAGGTTGCTATATTTGTGCATATAACATTCATTCATGCAAATGATAGTATAGAGGATAACATGAAGGTATTGAGGGAGTATCACTTTTACATTAGTGATGATCACACACATTCTATAGATTTTGTGCAAGGTTTCTTTCAGATGTTCTATGTTGATTTGGCTAGTAGGGGCATATCATTCAATCAACATATCATATGGTTAGATAATTGTACATCACAATTCAATAACTCGAAAATGTTTTACTGGTTTAGCAAGATGCATAGGATCAGTGGTGTTCAACATATGAGGAAATTATTAGAGGTCAGGCATGGAAAGGGAGATCAAGATGGAGTAGGTGCATGTATCAAAAGAACCTTAGCACGGGAAGAGTTAAAGTACAAAGACAGTGTAAAGTTCATAGATGAAAAATCAATTGTCCAGTGGTGCAATCATGCAATGGGTCCAGGTAATGAAGGTAATTCTTTAGTTCGCATATTTTTTTGGCTGGTAGATGATACTAACATTACAAAATATGAGGATTGTTGTACACTAATAGGATCAAGTGAGCTACACTCTTTTAGAATCTCCAATGCAGGTACATGGACTATCCATACATAAAAGATGACATGCTTTTGTTCTGCATGTACACTTCAAGCATGGAAGGATTACAACTCAAAAGAGTGGGTTGAAAAATGGTCTGTAAGAATTCTAACCCCACTTGACATGTATCAACTCCCAATGGCTCTACAAATCATGCAGATGCAATCATCTATTGACTTTGATCATGTATCAAATCTACTAGGATCAAGTAATATATCGTACTTTATTGTTTTATTGTGATTTTCATTAAATACATATAAATGGATGAACATATCAATGCAAGGCATGTTTATGCAGTGTTTGTAGATGAAGACAATGAAGAGGGAATATATTATTACCTGTGTCATTGTATCGAGGCCAAAAAGAAATTGGAGGCCCCAATTATAGATGGAGAAAACATAGAATATCTTACAAGTTTGGTGGTTGTTACTAGATCATGGTTTAGAAGGTACCGAGTTAAGAATGCTCCAATTTGGTTGTTTGAGGACTTTGACACACATCAAAAGATTCTTCACTACTCCAACCTTATCATTGCAACTGACATTCATTTGATCAAATATAAGGGCTGATCTGCGAACAAGAACTTGTGGAAAGTGTGTGTGTCTGACCATGAGGCAATACTTGACACAATAAAGAACAGAGAAGACCCAGATGGTTCATTGGATTGATTTGTAAGTATGCACATTGAATTTGTGAAGTCATGTTTGAAAGGAAAAGCAGAGGTGAGAAATCACTTTCCTAATGCTAAAACTATAGAGGAGAAGTGCAAAGACCAGTTTTAAAAAAAAATTCATACATTTGAGATGCACATACACACTAATACATGAGTAATAGAAAGAAACAACCACAGAGATAAACCAGATTTACATGGGAAAACCCTTTCGGGAAAAAACCCACTAGACCAACAACAATCACTTTGTATTACATACAAAGATTAACAGACTTCTCTTTCTGATATCAACTCACAACAACAAACTTCTTTTTGTTCGACTACTCTCCTTGTTACAATGCTTTTCAACATACAATGAATAATCCTTTCGCCACCTTATGGGACTCTTTAATGTCTTAATCATACCCATTCACCAATCAAGCATTCTGATCTTTTGACCAATCTGCCCTGCAATCACGCATCGGGTTGCCCAAGCAATTAATTCTTCTTGCCTTAATCAGATTATGTCATCAGCTGAAACACATCTCACAATTAATGCATGCACCACTTCAAAATTTGACCAATTAGTCATTGATTACTTGCCATGTGTCGCCTTGCCATTCGTCCACCACTTCCAGTTGAGTTAGGCTGGTCAACACAAACACCAAACTCCTCTTACTACACCACCGCATCGAGCCAACTAGACCACTGCGGTATGTCGGTATTACCTTGGTACCGCTCAACTTCTTTTTAGCCTCTGTGGTAAGGCGGTAGACATACTGCACCACCATGACTGAGAAAATGAGCCAACACGGTATGGTGGTAGGCACTTATCTACCCATCTACCACTTTTACCAAAGCCACCGCAGAGCTCAAACCATCCCTTCATGGTATGGCAGTGCCACCTCCCAACTGTGAGGCTGAGCAAAGCCTCCCAAGATATGGAGGTAACCATGAGAGCTAGTCGATGAGCTCACCATTCTACCTCACCTTGACTACAAGACCTCTGTGGTAAGGAGGTAAGCAACTCTTTTGACCGCCAAAGCTTACCGCACCACCGCAACATGGCCAAAAGGCCATTGTGGTATGGCAGTAAGCATTCTTTGTTGACTATCGTCCTTCACTGTGGCCACCGTGCCACCTTCGAGCTCCCTTCACGGTAGGGAGGTAAACTTCAAACTGACCACCCAGTCAACTACGCTACCGCCAGCTAAGGACAGAGACCCTTCGGTATGGCAATAACACTACCCAACCACGAATAGACCAACAAAGGCCCACAATAAGGCGGTAAACTATACAACCGCGCCTCTAAGAAGAACTCCTAGTGGTAGAGAGGTAAAGGCTAGAAAAGTCAGCAAAACACCAAGTCTTTTACAAAGGTTCAAGCCAAAAGTTGAGGCACCTGTTTGCAACAATCTCTCTCTTGACAAAGACTTCTTGGCTTCCTCTAGACTTTGAATTTATTGATGATCATAGGCCCCAAGGCCCATCAAATCTATGCACCATCGAAACTTGTCTGTGCTTACTGGCTTCGTTAATGCACCTGCAACATTCTTCAAAGTGTCAAAATTTTCTAAATAGACCTTTCCATCTTCTACCATATCCCTCATGAAGTGATACTACACATCAATGTGCTTCATCCTGGCATGGAAAGTAAGGTTCTTTGCCAAAAAAATGGCACTCTGACTATCACATCAAATTTCAATATGCCCTGCATTAAAACCAATATCATAACACAAACGACTCATCCAAACAACTTCTTTGTAGGTGTGTGTAGCTACCATGTATTCAACCTCTGTAATAGACAAAGCGACTACAACCTGTCACTTGCTCATCCAACTAATTGCACCACCATTGAACATGAAGGTGTATCCACTGGTGGATCTCCTACTGTCAATGTCCCTTGCCCAATCAAAATCTACATATCCACAAATGCTGAGAGTTCTCTATGATGCAACCAAGTTGCCATGGTAACACATAGCATATTCTGAAGTACCCTTTAAATATCTAAACACTCTCTTCATAACATCCCAATTTTTTTTTCCTTGGATTTTCCATAAAAAGGCTAAGAACTCCCATTGCTTGGGCAATGTCTGGCCTTGTACATACCATTGCATACATTAGACTGCCAATAACACTTGCATAAGGCACCCTGGTCATGTCCTCCATCTCAATGGAAATTTTTGGACAGTCTTCAATAGATAGCTTTGTTCCTTGCAGGATTAGAACAACTAGCTGCTTGCAATCATTCATACCAAATATCTCCAGAACAGTGTTGACATGCTTACTCTGGCTAACCCAAAACTTTCTGCTCATTCTATCCCTAGTTATTTCCATTCCCAAAATATACTTTTCTGCACCCAGATCTTTCATTTCAAACTTTGCAGACAATTGAGATTTAAGATAAAAAAATCATAGACTTACTATTTCCTATGAATAACATATCATCCACGTATAGTGTAATAATAAGCACATGATCATTTTCAGATTTATAATACACACAATGATCAGATTTTGATCTCACAAATCCCATCGAAAACACAAAGGTGTCAAACTTTGGGTACCACATTCTAGGAGACTGCTTCAAACTGTATAAAGATTTATTTAACTTGCAGACCAAAGTTTCTTTACCTTTTTCAATGAAGTGCTCAGGCTGGGACATATAAATTTATTCTTCTAGCTCCCCATGGAGAAACGTTGTCTTCACATTCATCTACTCGATCTGTAAGTCATACACTGCTGCCAATGATAAAATAAATCTAATAGATGTCAGCTTTGTTAGAGGGGAAATATTTCTCCATAATCAATTCCCTCTATCTAGGAAATTCACTTTGCAACCAACTTTGCCTTATATTTTTCAACATTTCCATCTATACTAGTCTTCTTCTTAAATACCGATTTACAGCCAACGGGCTTTCACCCTTCAGGAAAAGGTACCAAATCCTAGGTTTCATTATTCTTCAATGATTCCATTTATTCCTTCATGGCTTCCAACCAAAAATTTGAATCAGAAATGCTAATAGCTTCTTTTATAGGCCTAGGCTCATCAGTGCTTGTAATCAAAGCATAGGCACAATTCAAATCTAACATAGAGAAACCATACCTATCAGGTTGTCATTTTTCATGTGTAGACCTTCTTACTGGCTGAGGTTGTGGTTCTTCATCTTTAGAACTCTCAGAGCTACTTGAACTCTCTTCAGTTTCAGGTACACCATGTAGTTCCTCTTTTTCTGGAGTTTGAGGAATTTGAACTACATCATTCTTCTTTTCACTTTTATCTATCTCTAACTGTGGATCAGCTACTGAAGGTTTCAACTCATAAAATAATACACTTCTATTGTACAAAACCTTCTCAATATTATGATTCCAAAGTTTTTATCCCTACACACCAACACCATAGCCGATGAAGATACATTTAACAACATTTTTCTCCAACTTAGATCTTTTCTCATTTGGCACATATGCATATGCCTCATAGCCAAAGACACAAATATGTCTCAAAGAGGTCTTCTTACCAGACCATGCTTCCAAAGGTGTCTTGTCAACAAGAGCAGAACAAGGTGAAAGATTTACTAGGTAACATGTTGTAGCCACAACCTCAACCCATAACTTTTGCTTCAGACCAACACTGCTCAACATAATTCTCGCTCTCTCCATTAAAATTTTGTTCAACATTTCAGCAACTCCATTCTGCTATGGAGTATAAGGTGTAGTTTTATGCCTTTTAATCCCATGGTCTTTGCAGTACCTTTCGAAATTTGTAGAATAAAACTCACCACCATTATTCATCCTCAAAAAATTAATTTTCTTTCCAGTCTGATTCTCTACCAAAGTTTTAAATTCTTTAAACCGACTGAACACTTCTGATTTACTCTTAAGAAAGAATATAAATGCCCTTCTCGAATAGTCATCAATAAAAGAGACATAATATCTAGACTTTGATAATGAAGGAACATTAAATAGACCAAAAACATCAGAATTAACATAATCTAGTACACCAAAAGATTTATGAGGAATCGAATAAAATGAAACACGGATTTTCTTTCTATAAATATAGTGTTTGCAAAAATCAAACTCAAGGTTACAATCATCAAGCCCTTTAACAAGATTTTTATTTTTCAAGGTTTTTAAACCTTTCTCACATATGTGACCAAGTCTATGATGCCACAACATGGCCTTCTCTACTGGGAGTTTCACCTCCAAGGCATTTGCACCCAGAGGAGCATCATTATCCTTCTCTACAAGAACAAATTTGTTTGAATTTACAGAGATGTTACAATGAACAAGACGCGCATCCAACTTGTACAGAGTGCAAGTATGTACACCCTTAGCTAGCACCATTGCGCCTCTAGCCATCTTACATCCTTTACTCAAGAAAGAAACTTCCACACCAACATCATTAAGCTTACTGATAGAAAGTAAGTTACGAGCCAAACCTAGGATGTGTGGTACATCACCAATCCCTTTGATTCTTCCGTCAAGGAATTGTATTTTCACTCTTCCATGACCAACAATCTCCAGTGTTGAATCACTTGCCAAGTACACCTTTCCACCATCATACTTTTTGTATTTAGTGAACCACTCTCTATGAGACGTCATGTGGAAAGATGCAGTTGAGTCAACCAGCCAGACATCATTTGATGCCTGAGTTTCCAAGGCTGCAATGAAGACATCTGCATCACTCTGAGAAGAATCATTTTCTGAAGAGTTACTCTTCTTCTTCATTTTCTCCTTACAATCCTTTTGGATATGACCAGGCTGCCCACAGTTCCAACATTTCACCTTGGAATTTTTACTTTGATCTCCCTTTAGATTTAGATTTGGACTTCTTGTCCTTCTTCTTTCCTTTCTCCTTTGATCTACCTCGAACAACAAGGGCTTCTTTGGCCATCTCTGAATATTTCCTTCGCATCTCTTCAGACAACAATGAGGCAACAACGTCTTCCATCTTGAAAGTAGTGGTTGTACTTCCAATAGCCATTACAAGATGATCCCAAGTGTCAGGTAACGAACATAACAGGAGAATGCATCGATCCTCCTCCTCTATCTTCACACCCACAAACACCAATTAAGCAACACTCATATTAAATGAGTTCAAATGGTCTACAACAGATGCACCTTCTTCCTTCTTCAAGGAGTACAAATTATTCCTCAAGAATAACTTATTTACCAGAGACTTTCCTTGATAAATGTCACCAAGCTTCTTCCATAACGAAGCTACAGACTTCTCCTCATGGACGTTCAGGAGTATAGAATCAGCCAGAATAAGTCTTATCAAGCCTCTCGCTTTTCTATTTGCAAGATCCCAATCTTCTTGCTTCATACCTTGTGGCATAGTTCTAGACACAAAAACCCAGAGGTCTCTATCCATAAGAAAATATTCCATTTTGAGTTTCCACAACTCAAATTTTTTGCCATTGAATTTTTCAATCTCTACTCTACCTGATGTACTCGCCATCTCAAACAAAACTAGGTTCTAACTTTGCAAGAATCCCACTGGAACAGTATTAACACAAAAAACCAACCTTACTAACAAGGATAACACAACTGGCCAGGATTTGATACCACTTGAAAGGAAAAGTAGAGGTGCATAATCGCTTTCCTAATGCTAAAACTATAGAGGAGAAGTGCAAAGACCAGTTTTTAAAAAAAATTCATACGTTTGAGATGCACATACACACTAAGACAGGAGTAACAGAAAGAAACAACCACAAAGATAAACCAGATTTACGTGGGAAAACACTTTCGGGAAAAAAACCACTAGACCAAGAGAAATCACTTTGTATTATAGTAAGAGATTACATACAAATATTAATAGACTTCTCTTTCTGATATCAACTCACATCAACAGACTTCTTTTTGTTCGACTACTCTCCCTGTTACAATGCTTTTCAGCATACAATGAATAATCCTTTCACCAACTTATGTGACTGTTTAATGTAATCGACTATTACAAGTCTTACATCACATTCACTCTTACCAACCAATTGGGTTTCTTAATCATACCTGTTCACCAATCAAGCAATCCGATCTTTTGATCGATCTGCCCTGCAATTACGCATCGGGCTGTCCAGGCAATTAATTCTTCTTGCCTTAATCGGATTCTATCATCAGCCAAAACACGTCTCACAATTAATGCATGCATCACTTCAAAATTTGGCCAATTACTCATTGATTACTTGCCATGTGTCATCTTTCCATTTGTCCACTGCTTCTAGTTGAGTTAGACCAGTCAACACAAACACCAAATCCCTCTTACCACGCCACCACGTTGAGCCAACTAAACCACTGTGGTATGGCGGTATTACCTCGGTACCACTCAACTTCTTTTTAGCCTCTGTGGTAAGGCGGTAGACATACCACACCATCGTGATAGAGAAAATGAACCATCGTGGTATGGCAGTAGGCACTTGTTTACCCATTTTCCACTTTTGTTGCAGCCACTGTAGAGCTCAAACCATCCCTTTGCGGTATGGTGGTGCCAACTCCCAACTGTGAGGCTGAGAAAAGCCTCTCGCGGTATGGACGTAACCACCAGATCCAGTCGATGAGTTCACCGCACTACCTCACCCTGACTGCAAGACCTCCATAGTAAGGAGGTAAGTAGCTCTTCTAACTGCCAAAGCTTACCGTACCATCGTGACATGGCCAAAAGGCCATCACGGAATGGTGGTAAGCATTCTTTGTTGACTGTCTCCATTCACCACGACCACCGGGCCACCTTCAAGCACCCTTTGCGGTAGGGAGGTAAACATCACACTAACCACCCAATGAACTGTGCTACCGCCAACTAAGGACAGAGACCTTACGGTATGGCGGTAACACTGCCCAACTGCGGACAAACCAACAAAGGCTTACGGTAAGGTGGTAAACCACACAACCATGCCTCTAAGAAGAACTCATAGCGGTAGAGAGGTAAAGGCTAGAAAAGTTAGCAAAATTCCAGGTCTTTTACAGAGGCTCAAGCCAGAAGTTGAGGCACCTGTTCCCAATAATGTTATTGATCATAATTTTCTTTCATATTTGTTTAATTTCAATGTATATTTGGAATTTTCCATTTATTCAAGGTTACTGCTCCTTAACAGGTCTGCCCTATGTACCATGGTAACTATGAATATTTATGACTTTATTTGCTACATATTTGTGACTTTATTTGCTGCATATTTTTGACTGAATTTTCTTTTCATTCTATCAATAATTTATTTCTCTTTCATGGCATCATTTAATCTTTTTTATGAATTTCATAATTTTTGATATCCTTTATGACTTATTTGTCTAGGTTTTACAATGCATATAGATTTATAATATATTTATATTCAGGTTCTTAATGCTTTTTAGATTCTTATTTTTTATATTAATTTCTCCATATTCCTTGTCCTAGGTATATTTTAACTATCATTGTGTATTGAGGAGGTTTTAGGATTTAATCTAGAAAATACATATTGATGGTAAAATAATACATGTGTCATTTTAATTAGCATGTGGTTTCTTGTTTCATAAATTTTCAACATGTTTTTCCTTCAATACTCTAATATTTGTTCTAGTATTAATGTATTTTTAGAAATACAAAAAATATGAGAAATTATTATGTAGATGTGTATATTCCTTAATATGCCTCAACTATTTTTTGTCTTCCTTTTCATTGAGGTCTATCTCTCATATGCAACTATTGTTATTTTCCTTATAAATTTCATATAATCTCTTGTACAATATATCAACTAAGTTCTAGTCATGATGTTTCCAATGAGGTCTATTTATCATTTTCCTATGAGGTCTATTTATCCTTTTGATATGAGGTCTATTATAAATTTAGAAAATTGGAAACATGGACCCATCTATGGTAAGAAGAGTGATAATGACACTTGTTTATGAAAATCCACAATGTCAAAGGATTGTGATTTCATTTTGAAATCCATATGACCACCTTTAATGTGCTTTGTCTACCTCTCATCATCCCTTTGCATACATGAATGCTCTCCTTATGGTGACAGTCCCTTTAAGACCTTTAGTGGCTGCAACTATGTCTTGCTTGGAGTAGCTTGTTCTTGCAATTGAATTGACCTTTAATGGTTGTCCCTACTCATCTTGCTACTCTCTTCATGAAACTTCTTGCATACTTCAAATTGATCTTTATTCTTTTCTTTCAAAGCATCATAACTTCTTTCATAAAATAGCTTGTCATTACTATTTTCAAAAACCTATTAGCAATCAATCAAAACCCTTAACAACCTTATGAAGTTGATGCTGAGGGAAAAAATGCAACTGAAAGTGACTATAAAGAACAAGGAAATGTGGTTTCCATAATAGTATATCCAATATTTCTCAGTCCCTTCAATGGTTACAACAAACAATACTCCATGATCTGCCCTACACTATCAAAGACCAATGAACTATCACTTGCCCTTTGGTGAAAAAATGCACAGAGTCTTGTAGAAAATATGTTCCAAATTTCATATTTTTCAATGGTTAGAACTTCAGATATGAATTTTTTAAACTCACTAAAAACCCTATGTCTGAATCAAGTCAACTAATAGTAATTTGACCATAACTTTAACAAAACACAATAAAATATGACAGAGTGACGTCAACGGGAGGGGTTTCACAGACATCAAGACTTGCAGTATGGTGACTTTTCACAGTTGTGCTGGCCTCTCAATAGGAGAAATGGTAGAATTCACAACAACATCCTATGGAATAACTCTCATAGGGCTTGGCAGGCTCTGGACAGGCAGACTGCAAAGAAAGTTTGTGGAGATAGTGATGGGTCTCGAGGTAGATCTCGTGTGCAGAATGAAGATCTTTTCAGTACTTGGCATTTTCACAAAAAAAGTGGATTTCAAAAAGATGGAGGACAAGTTCTGGCATCCTAAAAAGCAGGCGGAGAAAGTAGGCCCAAGCAAGGTAATACCTAATATATCCTATGCAACCATGACTACTTTTCTTTTAGAAAATAGGGAATGGAATGATACAGTGAGTTTGTTAAAAGCTAGGGCTTTCTTTTTGAAATGGGGAGGGAAATGGCCTACGTTTTCAAAGCTTAGGGTTTGGTGTGATAGGAAATGGAGTAGTGACTGTGAGCTTAAAACTCTAGAAAATGGTTTATTTTCGGTGATATGCAAAACAACTTTGGACAAGGAATGGATAATCAATAGTGGTCCTTTTGTGATGGAGGGAATTGGTTTCTTCATTAAGGATTGGACACCAAATTTCAATCCGAATGAAACAATAGTTGAGGAAGTTCTAGTGTGGATCACACCGTGAAACCTTCCGCATGAATACTGGGACCAGGAAACCTTAAGGTTGATTGGCAATAAATTTGGAACTTTCTTAAAATCTGAGGAAGTTGTGGAAAAATCCACTTTTAGTATTTTTCCACACATCTGTGTTTTAAGACAGGGGATTCACTCCCTACCTGAAATTTTAGAGCTCAAAATAGGGAGTGGCCTTTGACGTCAAAAAATTGAAATTGAGGATTCAATATTTGAATGTGCAAATTACCTTGGAAAACAAAATTGCAAACTTCAATAGGAACCCCTGAAGAAAGGAAAGGGTTTGGAGCAACATAGTTTAATGAAGGAAATTATAGAGCTCTCAGAAGAAGGTTGTGGGGATGGGTCTGATCACTCCCAAGTTTGGGATATCCATAGGCTTGATGAACAATGGGTATCTAGGGAAGAAGAAGGTATTTGGGGTGAAGCGCAACGAGAAGAAATTGATTTTTTATTGGAAAATGAATATGGAAAAGAAATGGAACACATTAAAAAACGTGTCCAGTGCTTTGAACAAAATGAATCAAGAATGGAAATACCAAATGAAAAGATGAGAATTTTTGGTGTGAAGGACTTTGAGGATCAGCAAGGTTTGGAAGACATAAGCAGTGGGCATGTGGTTCTAACACGATTGGAGGATTCACCAAGGGAAATTCTAGAACAGCCAGGAGGACGAACCTCTCCTTTTGTAGAAGATAGATTATTTTTCCCGAATGTTTTACCAGTACTTAGATTGACTGTGACTAAGGAAGGATCTCCAAGAGTGGGAGGGTTATCGCAAGATCGGGTAGGAAAGCAGGATGAAATCTGGTTGCATGAGCCTTTGTGTAATGAGGAACAAGTCAAGGTTTCAAAGGTTATATCTTAGGATGAGGAGTATAGTGTCTTAAGAGAAGAACCTTTTTTTAATGATATACCAATATCACCCATCAGAAATCTTGAGAATGCCTTTAAAGGTGTTCATGATAGTGGGGGTGACACAATGGACTCAAACTCAGAGTATGAGTCGAATGACAACCTGGGGACTGAAGATATTCTTGGCCTGGAAGATAACATGGGGATTATTGAGAAGAGAACTATTGACCAATCTTTGGCCTTGATAAGAAAAGATAAACTGGATGAGAAAAAGAAAAAAAAGGACCTAAAACAAACAGAATGAGGCTAGAAATAGCGGGCAATGCAGCATGGCAAATAAAATTAAGATCAGGAAAAGGCTATGCCTTTTCCCAGCAGCAATGAGGTTCCTTTCATGGAATGTCAGGGGCTGCAATTCCCTTGAAAAGATTCGTTTAATCAAGAGATGTCTTGATCAAACAAGGCCTAGTCTGGTTATGTTACAGGAAATGAAGATCAAAGAGTCTGAATTTGATTTTTTCTCAAAATGTTTTGGGCAGTGGAAATGTTCTTTATCTAGGGTAGAAGGTGTGTTAGGTGGTTTGGGGCTTTTGTGGAATGAGTCTATTGTGGATGTCCAGGTGATCAGACAGGAAAGATTTTGGCAATGGTGCAGAGTGGAGGTAAAACATTTGAGGACAAGTTTTGAGCTACTAAATATTTATGGCCTGTGCAACCCACTCCAAAATAGAATACTATGGTGTGATTTAGTGAAAGTTCTAAGAGAGAAGGAAGGTAGTATGTTTCTACTTGGAGGAGACTTCAATGCCATTATGAGATCCTCAGATAAATTTGGGGGAGTTTGTTGGTCAGGACCAAGTTAGAAGGACTTTTCAAACTTTGCAATGGATAATGGGCTGCTTGAGCTAGCTTTAAAAAAAGGTGAGTTTACTTGGAAAAATTGTCGAGAAGGTTTTCTAAATATTTCTGAAAAACTGGATAGGTTCTTTCTAGCAGGTGAATGGGTAGAACAAAACTAGCTGTGTGAAGCGGAAATCTTGCCTATAACTGGGTCGGATCACTACCCAATTAGTTTAAGGATCCAAGAGGAAGAAAACCCAGATAGATGTCCTCTTAAGTTTGAAAAAATGTGGTTGAGGGCTGAAGGTTTCAAAGATCTGATAAAGAAGTGGTGGGAAAATGCCCCCAAGTGTATAGGATGTAAAGCCTTCACTTCGTCAAGAAATTACAGTTTGTGAAAGAACAGTTAAAAGTATGGAACCGAGAATCTTTCAAGAAAATTTTCAATGAGAAACTTGCGCTGGAGGAGGATTAAAGGCTTTGCATTTGCGAATTATTGAGCATGGAATGCGAGATGTGAATTTTGTTTTAGAAAAGAAAATTAATCAAGAGTACTTAGAAACTTTGGCCCGTGAAGAAATCTTCTGGAGGCAAAAGTCAAGGGAAACACGGCTGAAGGAAGGTGACAGGAAGTCAAAGTTTTTTCATAATTCAGTGAAGGTACGTCATTCAATTAACAAAATATTGTTCATTTGTGATTCTAAGGGGTAATTGCTGAATGAACTAGCTCAAATAAATAAAGAAGCAGTGAGGTTTTACTCAGAAATTTTTAATGAGCCCCCAGGAAATCTGAATTCAGTTTATGACATTTTGGAAAATATCCCAAAATGTATCATGGAAGAGCAAACTAATAATGTTGATGGAAAAAATCTCTTTAAAAGAGGTGAAGAGGGCTCTTTTTGATCTTGGGGGGGATAAGGCTCCAGGGTTTGATGGGTTTCCGACGGTCTTTTTTTAGAAATTCTAGGATATCTTTGCTTTTGATCTTTGGGAGGTGGTTGAAGAATCTAGGGAAAGTGGCCTTATGCTAAAACATTTAAATAACACCTTTATTACTCTTGTCCCGAAAAGATAAGTGATTAATTCATTTGAAGATTTCAGACCTATTTCTTTATGTAACACTGTGTATAAAATTATCTCCAAATTCATTGCCAACAAACTGAAACTGGTTCTAGGGTCTATGATTTCTCCGGAACAATGTGGCTTTTGCCCGAATATATCTATCTTTGAAGGTGTGATTTTTGCTCATGAAACAATTCACATAGTTCGTATGGCTAAAGTTGAAAAAATGATGGTCAAATTAGACATTAAGAGAGCTTATGATGAGGTAAATAGAAGCTTTCTGATTAAGGTTTTGGAGAAATTTGGTTTTGGTAAAGCATGGTTAAGATGGATTGAGAACTGTATTAGTACTCCTCGGTTCTTAATTCTGGTTAATGGTAGCCCTTAAGGTTTTTTTGATTCTTCTAAAGGAATTCGACAAGGAGATCCAATTTCACCTTTCCTCTTCATTATTCTTGCAGAGGTTCTAGGTAGATTGATTTCACAGAAATGTAGATTGGGAAAATGGAAGGGGATTAAAGTAGCTGAGGGAATGGCCCTAGTTTCACTTTTACAATTTGCAGATGACACCTTTTTAATGGGTGACTCTTCCTTTCGGGAAGCATGTGTGATGAAGGGAACTTTGGATGACTATGGGGCAGCTTCTGGTCAGTGTATCAACTGGAGGAAATAAAAAAAAATCTTTTTTAACACCCCATTGCAAAAGCAGAAAGAGATCTGTAGGATTCTTGGTATGCGAGTAGGTAGTCTTTCGAGCAAATACCTGGGTATCCCCCTTTTTGGGGGAGAAAATAAATATGACATTTGGAAAGATCTGGTAGATTCTTGTTTGAAGAGAATGGATGGGTGGAAGAGTAAATGACTTACTTTGGATGGAAGAATCCTTATGCTTAAATCAGTGATCTCAGCAATACCAGTTTACTCAATGATGTGTTTAAAGGTTCCAAAGAAGATAATTTCAGTGGTTGGGAAGAGAATGAGAAATTTATTTTGGAATGGTGCTAGTGATGAAGACAAGATTCCATTACTAGCATGGGATAAAATATGTAAATCAAAATACAAAGGTGGTGCTGGCATGCAAAATTGACAAATTCTAAATGAAGCTCTGGGTGCGAAATTGGTGTGTAGTATGTATGCTAATCCAACTCTATTGTGGGTTAAATTTCTAAAAGAAAAATATCTAGATACAACTAAGAATCATAGGATTCTTACAATTTGCAACCCTCCTAGTGGTTTGGCTATTTGGAACTTTATTATTTCTTGCAGATCAGTGATACTTAGTCATCTTTCATGGCAAATTGGTAATGGTTTACAAGCAAGGTTTTGGGAGGATTCTTGGGACGAGCATCCAAATCTAGGGGAAGACCCAGAGATGCAAAAACTTAAGATGCATTTTACCCAAAAATGGGGTCCCAAAGTGCGAGACTATTTGATGTTAAGACAGGGCCCGTTTGGACCCTCTTGGGATTGGAAAGAAGTGCTTGAGGAGGGTTTATCTAATCAGCAAGTACAACAAATGAAAATTATTTTTCAATCTAGGGGACTGACCATCACTAAGAAGATAGAAAAAATAGTTTGGTGTGGTTTGACAAATGGGTGTTATTCGGTGAAAATTGGTTATCAAATTTTGGACATGCTAGAAGGAGATAACTTTTGGGAAAGGGACTTATGTTGGAGTAAAAATTGTCTACCAAAAGCTAGAACATTCACTTGGCTAGCGATTAAAGGTAGAATTTTAATAGGGGAAAGAAGGAAGAGACTTGGTTTTTCTGGCCCTTCTAAGTGTGTTTTGTGTGGAGAAGCAAAAGAATCGGTTGACCATCTTCTCATCCAATGCGGGATGGCTGGGAAATGCTGGGATCATGTTAGAAACAAATTGGGTTGGCAGAGCCCACTGCAATGGTCAATAAAAGATGTGTTTGAAATTTGGCCAAACTTCAAACATAAGTCTCTTTTGTCTTGTGTCTCGATGACTACACCCTCTCTTATTATATGGGAGATTTGGAAAGAAAGAAATAGGAGGATTTTCCTAGATAAAAAGGAAACTACAGAAAGACTAATCAACATAATCGATCACAACATAGAGGAAGTATTGAGTGTTGCTGCTGTGGATATTCAAAATTGGAAACAACTTTTTTCTTTTGATGATAGGAAGGTGAAAAGAGCATGGCCATGTATTCGTATCAGGAATATTTCAAGCTCCATGAAGTCCCCATCTAGAAAGACAAGGGAGACACCGATTATTTGGGACAAACCCTTGGAAGGATGGCATAAAATAAACTTTGATGGGGCTGCAAAAGATAACCCAGGTATCTTAGGGGCTGGTGCCATTGTTAGACATCACACAGGAAGTGTAATTGCTCTAGCAACAAAGAAATTGCAACCAGGAACAAAAAATTTGGTGGAGGCTAAGGCAACTTTATTAGCTGTGCAATTAGCCAGATTATGTGAAGTGAGGAAACTACATCTAGAAGGTGATTCTTTGATAATAGTACAAGCAACTGTTGATTCAAGGATGAAGGTGTGGCATCTTCAGAATATAATAAAAGAAATCAAAGTAATCCTGGAATCTTTTGAAGATTTTAAAGTCAGCCACATAAGGCAGGAAGGAAATAAAGAAGCTAACAAATAGTCCAAATGGGCAATATCGTTGAATGTAGAGGGAGGGTTGGTCATGGAAGATTTTAGGGGTCTAGCTTCTTTAGAGGATAAAATAATGCATACTTTTTCAAATTCCGAATAAGTGGATCTTTACAAATGGTAAGTATAGGTATTTATGGTTGAGGGTGGTTGGTTGGGTGGTGGGCCGCGAAAGGTGGGGGAAATAATGGGTTTGATGAAACCAACCCATTAGAGATATGGCGGTAGCCTTTTCACATCCAGGACAATTTTTTTTAGAACCATGGATAGAGTAAGGCAAGGAGCGAAGAGGTTGGTGAGTGCAGAGTAAAGGAATGGAGAATAAAAGGACTTGTCCGTAGTCGAAGGAGTGATTGAGATAATCATGGTGTACCAGAATGATGAAAAAAGGTTGGCGAAGCAAGCCAATATTAATGACAGGTGAGGACGAACTTTTAAATGACAATTTGCTTTCTTTTTCAGGAAAATATCTTAGGTGTAGGGAGCAAGATGACGATGGAAGCAATGTGGGGATTTTTGACAAAGCTACAACAAAAGGCTTTCTTTGGACCGCTATCATGGAAACAGTTAAAACAACTGTTGAAATGCCTAAAGGATGAGATAGTGTAGGCAGTTTTGGAAACATTGGGACCGGATTTCAAGGAAGTGACACATAGAGGGCGTTTGAATGCTAACATATCATCCATTATTTTTGCATGGGCCTTAGAACTTGGAGAGGATGTAAAGGAAATAGAGTGGGTGATGTTGTAACTGTTTGATGTGAAGTTGTTGGGGAAAATGGAGTCATTTTTGGAATGGGCAGTGCCAGGCGTAGGCTTTGATGTCTTGGAGGGCATTGCAGATATGGACAAGGCTATGCAAGAAGGGTTAATCCCTTTCATTCAATGGCGTAGGAGGACTAATAAAGAGGCCTACAAATTGGATGTGTTGGTGGCGTGGGAGAATTTGAAGTACATGCTTAAACGCCAGGAGGGATTTGAGCGATGGGATATAA